>JAWMAR010003404.1:68155-81122 GCA_036785375.1 Leucoraja ocellata | reverse complement strand
GATAACTAAAAAAACAATACAGGGTCAAAGATGAGGTACGAAGGTAAGCTAGCCAAGAATATAAAGGAGAATAGTAAAAGCTTCTTTAGGTATGTGAAGAGAAATAAATTAGTTAAGACCAAAGTTGGACTCTTGAAGACTGAAAAAGGTGAATTTATGATGGGGAACAAGGAAATGGAAGATGAGTTGAACAGGTACTTTGGATCTGTCTTCACTAAGTAGGACACAAAAATCTTTGTGATGTACTAGTGGCCAGAGGATTTGGGGTGACGGAGGAAATGAAGGCAATCCACATTAGGCAGGAAATGGTGTTGGGTCGACTGATGGGACTGAAGGTTGATAAATCCCCAGGGCCAGGTGGTCTGCATCCCAGGGTACTTGAGGATGTGGCTCTAGAAATAGTGGATGCATTGGTGATCATTTTCCAATGTTCAGTAGATTCAGGATCAGTTCCTGTGGGTTGGAGGGTAGCTAATGTTATCCCACTTTTTAAGAAAGGCGGGAGAGTGAAAACAGGGAATTATAAAGAATTAGTAAATCATTTTTAAAAAGGGAGGGAGAGAGAAAACGGGGAATTACAGACCAGTTAGTCTAACATCGGTAGTGGGGAAACTGCGAAGTCAGTTATTAAAGATGGGATAGCAGCACATTTGGAAAGTGGTGAAATCATTGGACAAAGTCAGCATGGATTTATGAAAGGTAAATCATGGCTGACGAATCTTATAGAATTTTTCGAGGATGTAACTAGTAGAGTGGATAAGGGAGAACCAGTGGATGTGTTATATCGGGACTTTCAGAAGGCTTTCGACGAGGTCCCACATAAGAGATTAGTATACAAACTTACGGTATTGGGGGTTCAGTATTGATGTGGATAGAGAACTGGCTGGCAGACAGGAAGCAAAGAATAGGAGTAAACAGGTCCTTTTCAGAAAGGCAGGCAGTGACTAGTGGGGTACCGCAAGGCTCGGTGCTGGGACCCCAGCTATTTACAATATAGCTATTTACAATATATATTAATGATTTGGACGAGGGAATTGAATGCAACATCTCCAAGTTTGCGGATGACACAAAGCTGGGGGGGGGCAGTGTTAGCTGTGCGGAGAATGCTAGGAGGCTGCAAGGTGACTTGGATAGGCTGGGTGAGTGGGCAATGCATGGCAGATGCAGTATAATGTGGATAAATGTGAGGTTATCCACTTTGGTGGCAAAAACAGGAAAGTAGATTATTTTCTGAATGGTGGCCGATTAGGAAAGGGGGAGATGTAACGAGACCTGGGTGTCATGGTACACCAGTCATTGAAAGTAGGCATGCAGGTGCAGCAGACAGTGAAGGAAAGCGAATGGTATGTTAACATTCATAGCAAAAGGATAACAAGAGGAGTTGAGTATAGGAGCAAAGAGGTCCTTCTGCAGTTGTACAGGGCCCTAGTGAGACCACATCTGGAGTATGGTGTGCAGTTTTGATCCCGTAATTTGAGGAAAGACATTCTTGCTATGGAGGGACTGTCATAT
This sequence comes from Leucoraja ocellata, assembly GCA_036785375.1. Lineage (NCBI taxonomy): Eukaryota > Metazoa > Chordata > Chondrichthyes > Rajiformes > Rajidae > Leucoraja > Leucoraja ocellata. The sequence continues at coordinate 79,610 of JAWMAR010003404.1, read as the reverse complement.
GCGGAGAGAATAGAGCGGCTGGGCTTGTGCACTCTGGAGTTTAGAAGGATGAGAGGGCATATTATTGAAACATATTTTTAAGGTTTGGACATGCTGTAGGCAGGAAACATGTTCCCATGTTGGAGGAGTCCAAATCCAGGGGCCACAGTTTAAGAATTAGGGGTAAGCCATTTAGAATGGGGACGAGGAAACAATTTTTCTCTTTGAAGAGAGAGCTAGATAGGACCATTAAAGATAGGGCATATGGGAAGAAGGCAGGAATGGCCTACTCCTGCACCTATTGTCTATTGTCTGTTGTGTAGGGACAGGTGTTGCATCTCCTGTGGTTGCAGGGCAAATTGTGTGATGTGCTTGCTTATATCCAAGAGTTATGATTGAATGAATGAATGAATGCATGAATTAATGAATGAATATGAATATAACTTTAATTGTCATTCAGGTATACACATAGACACAGTGCACATTGAACGAAATTTTGTTGCATTGACTCTTCAAAGTAGCAGCAGAATATAACATTTATATCAGGCGATCAGTAAAAGTGCTTAGTGTGCCCATAAAAAGTGCTTCATGTGCATAGTTCTGTAAAATAGATATATAGGAAAGTTTTTAAAAGTGGCAAAGTATAAGAAAGTTCTAGCATCGGTTTGATTGTGAGTTCAATAGTCTTATGGCCTGGGGGATGAAGCTGTTGGCAGAACCTGGTTGTCCCGCTCTTCATGCTGCGGTACCTCCTCCCAGAGTTCAGCAGTGTAAACAGTCCATATTGTGGGTGTGTGGGGCTCTGGTAATGCCTTAGCTCTAATCAGACAGCGTTTTGTAACCAATGTCCATGATGGAAGGAAGAGAAGTCCCAATGATTTTTTCCGCTGTCCTCACCACTCTCTGAAGACACTTCCAGTCCGCAGCTGTACAGCCGCTGCACCACATAGAGATGCAGCTGGTCATGACCGACTCAATTGTGCTTCTGTAGAATGTGGTGAGGATGGGAGGGTGGAGGTGTAAACTTCTCAACCTGCGGAGGAAGTACAACCGCTGCTGTGCCGTTTTACCAGAGATGTGATGTTTGTAGTCCAAGTTAAGGTATCCGTTATATGCACTCCTAGGAACTTGATGCTTTTCACCTGCTCCACTGCTAAGTTGTTGATACACAGCGGAGTGTGACTGGGCTGATTTTTCTTTCTGAAGTCGACGACAATCTCCTTGGTTTTGTCCACATTTAGGAGAAGGTTGTTCCTGCTGCACCAGCTCACCAGCTGTTCTACCTCCTCTCTATATGCCTGGTCGTCATTGTTGCGGATGAGGCCCACTACTGTTGTGTCATCCGCGTATTTGATGATATGGTTAGTAGTGGACCTGGCGACACAGTCATGTGTCATCAATGTGAAGAGCAGCGGACTCAGGACACAGCCCTGATGGGAGCCGGTGCTCAGTGTGATGACCGAGGAGGTGTTCTTCCCACCCGCACAGACTGGGGTCTTTCAGAAAGGAAATCCACGATCCAGTTGCATAGTGTGGTATTGAATCCTAGGGGTGCCAGTTTGCTCACCAGATGCAGGGGGATTATCGTATTGAATGCTGAGCTGAAGTCAACAAACAGCATCCGCACGTGGGTGTTCTTCTCCTCGAGGTGTTGTAGGCTCAGGCTCAGGTGGACTGCAGAGGAGATAGCCTGTCACCAGAGGAGCCAGGGTCTTGTGCTGTAAGCCAAGGTTCAGTGAAAATCCCCAAGTAATTACACTCAAGTTTCTGTGTAAGTGACAGATGTTTTTAAGAAGACAAAGCTCCCAAGTGTAGCATGCAGCCATTAGTGACTAATACAGGATTAATCCTAGTTCAGAATTGTAGTTTTCCACTTATACCACGTTGAATAATGCAGGGTTATTTTAAAATCTAGCTGGGTGAGACATTTAGCCAAGTAAAATACCTTCTGGATTTTGGTCAAGTGCCAAGTACCATATAACCATATAACAATTACGGCACGGAAACAGGCCACCTCGGCCTTCTAGTCCATGCCAAACACTTATAACCATATAACCATATATAAATATATAACAATTATAGCACGGAAACAGGCCATCTCGATCTTTCTAGACCGTGCCGAACACATATTCTCCCCTAGTCCCATATACCTGTGCTCAGACCATAACCCTCCATCCTTTCCCGTCCATATAACTATCCAATTTATTTTTAAATGATAAAAACGAACCAGCCTCCACCACCTTCACTGGAAGCTCATTCCACACAGCCACCACTCTCTGAGTAAAGAAGTTCCCCCTCATGCTACCCTAAACGTTTGTCCCTTAATTCTCAAGTCATGTCCCCTTGTTTGAATCTTCCCTACTCTCAGTGGGGAAAGCTTATCCACGTCAACTCTGTCTATCCCTCTCATCATTTTAAAGGCCTCTATTAAGTCCCCCCTTAACCTTCTGCACTCCAAAGTATAAAGCCCTAACTTGTTCAACCTTTCTCTGTAACTTAGTTGCTGAAACCCACGCAACATTCTAGTAAATCTCCTCTGTACTCTTTCTATTTTGTTGACATCCTTCCTATAGCTAGGCGACCAAAATTGTACACCATACTCCAGAATTGGCCTCGCCAATGCCTTGTACAATTTTAACATTACATCCCAACTTCTATACTCAATGCTCTGATTTATAAAGGCCAGCACACCAAAAGCTTTCTTTACCACCCTATCTACATGAGATTCCACTTCAGGGAACTGTGCACAGTTGTTCCCAGATCCCTCTGTTCACCTGCATTCTTCAATTCTCTACCATTTACCATGTACGTCCTATTTTGATTTGTCCTGCCAAGATGTAGCACCTCATACTAATCAACATTAAACTCCATCTGCCATCTTTCAGCCCACTCTTCCAACTGTCATAAATCTCTCTGTAGACTTTGAAAATCTACTTCATTATCCACAACCCCACCTATTTTAGTATTATCTGCATACTTACTAATCCAATTTACCACACCATCATCCAGATCATTGATGTACATGACAAACAACAGTGGACCCAACACAGATCCCTGTGGCATCACACTAGTCACTGGCCTCCAACCTGATAAACAGCCGTCCACCATTACTCTCTGGCATCTCCCATTCAGCCACTGTTCAATCCATCTTGCTACTCCACCATTAATACCCAACAATTGAACCTTCTTAACCAACCTTCCGTGAGGAACCTTGTCAAAGGCCTTACTGAAGTCCATATATACAACATCCACTGCTTTACCCTCATCAATTTCCCGAGTAACCTCTTCATAAAATTCAAGAAGATTAGTCAAACATGACCTTCCATGCACAAATCCATGTTTACTGTTCCTAATCAGACCCTGTTTTTCCAGATGCTTATATATATTATCTCTAAGTATCCTTTCCATTAATTTGCCCACCACTGACGTCAAACTAACAGGTCTGTAATTGCTAGGTTTACTCTTAGACCCCTTTTTAAACAATGGAACAACATGCGCAGTACGCCAATCCTCCGGCACTATTCCCGTTTCTAATGACATTTGAAATATTTCTGTCATAGCCCCTGCTATTTCTACACTAACTTCCCTCAATGTCCTAGGGAATATCCTGTCCGGACCTGGAGACTTATCCACTTTTATATTTCTCAAAAGTGTCAGTACTTCCTCTTCTTTGAATCTCATAGTTTCCATGGGTACTCTACTTGTTTCCGTTACCTCACATAATTCAATATCCCTCTCCTTGGTGAATACCGAAGAAAATAAATTGTTCAATATCTCCCCATCTCTTTTGGCTCTTCAGATAGCTGTCCACTCTGACTCTTTAATGGACCAATTTTATCCCTCGTTATCCTTTTGCTATTAATATAGCTGTAGAAACCCTTTGGATTTACTTTCACCTTACTTGCCAAAGCAACCTCATATCTTCTTTTAGCTTTTCAAATATCTTTCTTAAGATTCATTTTACATTCTTTATACTCATTTACTCCATGCTGCCTATAATTATTGTAGATCTCTCTCTTTTTCCGAACCAAGTGTCCAATTTCCTCAAAAACCATGGCTCTTTCCAATTTTCCTTTCAACCGAACAGGGACATAAAGAATCTGTACTCTTAAAATGTCACCTTTAAATGTCCTCCATTTCTCATCCACATCTTTCCCATAAAACAAACTGTCCCAATTTACTCCTTTTAAATCGTTTTGCATCTCCTCAAAGTTAGCCTTTCTCCAATCAAAAATCTCAACCCTTGGTCCAGTTCTGACCCTCTCCATAATTATATTGAAACTGATGGTATTGTGATCACTGGTCCCGAACTGTTCCCCAACGCATACCTCTGCCACCTGACCCGTCTCATTTCCTAACAGGAGGTCCAGCACCGCCCCTTCTCTAGTAGGTACTTCTATGTTTTGCTGCAAAAAATTATCCTGCTCACATTTTAGAAACTCCGACCCATCCAGCCCATTTACAGAATGTGTTTCCCAGTCTATGTGTGGAAAATTGAAATCTCCCACAATCACTACCTTGTGCTTACTACTAGCATATGCAATCTGCTTACATGTTTGCTCTTCCAATTCTCACTCCCCATTTGGCGGTCTATAATACACCCCTATAAGTGTTGCTACCCCTTTCCCATTTCTCAGTTCCACCCAAATAGCCTCCCTAGACGAGCCCTCTAATCTATCCTGCCAAAGCACTGCTGTAATATCTTCCCTGACTAGCAATGCAACACCTCCAACTCTTGCCCCTACAATTCTATCACACCTGAAGCAACGAAATCCTGGAATATTTAGTTTCCAATCACAGCCCTCCTGCAACCATGTTTCACTGATCGCCACAACATCATACTTCCAGGTGTCAATCCAGGCTCTAAGTTCATCCACCTTTCTTACAATGCTCCTAGCATTAAAATATACACATTTGAGAAACCCACCCACTCTTATTCTCTGTTTATTGTCTTTTTCTTCTCTCTCCCCTACATTTTGGGTCAGAGTGCTACCATTCTCTGCCTCCTGCCTCACACACTGACTGCTAGCTTTCCAATTTGAGTCCCTCCCCCCAACCATACTAGTTTAAAGTCTCCCCAGTAGCCTTTGCAAATCTCCCCACCAGGATATTGGTCCCCCTCGAGTTCAAGTGCAACCCGTCCTTTCTGTACAGGTCGCACCTTCCCCAAAAGAGGTCCCAATGTTCCTGAAACTTGAATCCATACCCACTGCACTAGTCCCTCATCCACTCATTTATCCTCCACCTCGCTCCATTCCTACTCTCACTGTCGCGTGGCACAGGCAGTAATCCTGAGATTGTTACCTTTGCGGTCCTTCTCCGTAACTCTCTACCTAACTCCCTAAATTCTTCTTTCAGGACCTCTTCTCTTTTTTTACCTATGTCGTTGGTACCTATAGTACCACAACCTCAGGCTCCTCTCCCTCGCATTTCAGGATTTCTTGGACATGTTCAGACACATCCCTGACCCTGGCACCAGGGAGCAAACTACCATCCGGGTCTCCTGTCTGCGTCCACAGAATCGCCTATCCGACCCCCTGACTATAGAGTCCCCTATTACAATTGCCCTCCTCTTCTTTTCCTTACCCTTCTGAGCAACAGGACCGGTCTTTGTGCCAGAGGCCCAGCCGCTGTCGCTGCCCCCAGGGAGTCTGTCTCCCCCACCCTTACTCAAACATGAGCACTTATTTTCAAGGTGTACAGCCACCGGGGTACTCACCAGTCCTGCCTCTGCCCATGCCCTTCCTAACTGTGACCCAGTTTTCTGTCTCCCGTGGTCTTGGAGTGACAACCTCCCTGTAACTCCTTTCCATGACTTCCTCGCTCTCCCTGAGCTATTCCAGGTTCCTATTCCAGTCCCTTAGGAGCCCCATCTCGACGCACCTGGCGCAGATATGGACGTCTGGAGAGCACTCAGACTCCATGACCTCCCACATCTGACATCCAGAACAGTAAACTGCCCTGGTCCTCATTCTACCCCTTATCCAAATACAATAAAGCCTTACCCGGGATACAAGCCAATCAGCTGCGTCCTCTGGTCCTCTTCCACGAATCAGAGGCTTCCACCAGAATCCTTCTTTGGAAGTGAGATGGAACGTTGCAGATTTGGGTAACTCACAGCTCCAGGTAACACCTCCTCGCATCAACGGCTCCCCGGGCCTCTGTAGAAGCAAGCCCCGCGCTGTTTTTATACTCACAGCTCCAGGTAACTCCTCCTCGCACCAACGGCTCCCGGAAGTCTCTGCTCGAACTAAAGCAGTAATGTCTGCATCAAATCTTTTGGAATGTATGAGGTAAACATTCAAACCACGCTCAAAATGTGTAGGAAGGAACTGCAGATGCTGGTTTACACCAGAGATGGACACAAAGTACTGGAGTAACTCAGCGGGACAGGCAGCATCTCTGGAGAGAAGGAATGAATGAGTTTTTGTGTCGAGACACTTTGTGGGTTTGGTGACCCCAGTAGACGGCTCCATTTAGTTTGTGCAAATCGGGCCATTCGGCCCCACTGACCAGTGCCTCCTATCCTACTTGCCATGGTTAATGGTGGCAGGAGGAGCGAATGATTAGTTTTCCTTCATAGGGTTCCTTTTACCAATCTGTTGCAAGAACAGCTGCATCTAGCATTTATATATGCCTGAAGTAATCGAACTCCGCAATTGAATCTACAATGTTGTACATGTTCTTCCTACCGTGTCTAATCTGATGTGCAACTATTTGGGCGGCACGGTGGGAGCAGCGGTAGAGTTGCTGCCTTACAGCGTCAGAGAACCGGGGTCAATCTTGACCGGGGATGCTGCCTGTACCTTTTCCCTGTGACAGTGTGGGTTTCTCCGGGTGCTCCGGTTTCCTCCCGCACTCCACAGACCTACAGGTTTTCTAGGTTAATTGGCTTCAGAAAATGTGTAACTTGTCCCTTGTGCTTAGTGTGGTGCTAGCGTACGGGGTGATCGAGGGTCGGTGCGGTCACTGTGGGCTGAAGGGCCTGTTTCTACGCTATATCTCAAAAGTCCAAATCATCTTGTCTTAACTCATCTCATTCCCTTCTCCACCAAACCCTTTGTTAAAGTTAAAGATTGATAACCTGAGGTATAGAACATAGAACAGTACAACACAGGAACAGGCCCTTCGGCTCACAATGCCTGTGCTAAACATGACACCACTGCCAACTCTTATCTGCCTGCACATTATCATTATCCCTCCGTTCCCTGCCTATCCAAAATCCTGTTAAATGCCACTGTTTTATCTGCCTCCACAACCACTGACAACACACTCCAGGTGCACTCTAACCTCTAATATCTTGCTCCACACATGTTTAAACTTTGGCCCACTCTCGTTAAAGCTGTGCCCTCTAGTATTCCATCTCTGTCCTGGGGAAAAGGGGCGTGCACGGTGGAGCAGCGGTAGAGTTCCTGGCTTACACTGCTTGCAGTGCCAGAGACCCGGGTTCGATCCTGACAACGGGTGCTGTCAGAACAGATTTGTACATTTTCCCATTGACCTGCGTGGGTTTTTTCCCCCGAGATCTTCAGTTTCCTCCCACAATCCAAAGACATGCAGGTTTGTGGGTTAATTAGCTTGGTATAAATGTAAATTGTCCCTAGTGTGTGCGGGGTAGTTTAATGCACGGGTATCGCTGGTTGACATGGACTCGGTGGGCTGAAGGGCCTGATTCTGTGCTGTATCTCTAAACTAAAAAATGTTCTGACTGTCTGGTTAAAGATATGAACACATGGGCTCACTGGTCTGAGGGCTGTAGAAAGAATCTTGTACTTTGCTGACTTTCACAAGCAATGTTAAACTGAGACCAACGAGGTAACGGCAATAGTTTGTTTTAGAGATGGCGTGAAAACAGGCCCTTCCGCCCACCGAGTCCACGCCAACCAATGATCACCGGTACACTAGTCCTATATCCTTCACACTAGGGGCAATTTACAGACGTCAATTAACCTACAAACCGGCACATCTCTAGAATGTGGGAGGAAACCAGAGCACCCGAAGGAAACCCACGCGGGTCACAGGGAGAATGTACAAACTACAAGCACGTGTAGTCAGGGTCGAACCCGGGTCTCTGGCACTGTAAGGCAGCAACTCTTAGTCTATCGCTGCGCCACCATGCCGATCAATTCACTTGATGCTAAGGAAGTTGTATGTTAGCCCTCTGCAAACTTTAAAACCCAATGAGATGTTCCTTCTCCATTTGGCACATCAAGGTATGATGGTGCAGCGGTAGAGTTGCTGCCTCACAGCGCCAGAGACCCGGGTGCTGTCTGTACAGAGTTTGCACGTTCTCCCCATGACCCGCGTGGGTTTTCTCCGGGTGCTCTGGTTTCCTCCCACACTCCAAAGACGTGCAGGTTTGTAGGTTAATTGGCTTTGGTAAAAAGTCCCCAGTGTGTAGGATAGTGCGTGTATACAGGTGAATGCTGGTCGGCGTGGATCGGTGGCCCAAAGGGCCCGTTGCCACACTGTATCTCAAAACAAAACACTTGAGATTTAATATTGTTTGCCTTTTATTTCTTGACAGATCTAAGTATGATTAAGCCGACCCCTTGTCCCCTGTGTTGATCAAATGAAGGGGGGTAATTGCCTTAGACTCTCCCCCACCTGCCCTTCACTTCTGGAGTAATAGAATCAAGCTTGTAACTTTTGGAAACATCTTCCTTTAGTTTAGTTTCTACAAGTAGAGTTTAATTCAATGCAGATTTAATTTTCTCCTGTGAAGCATTATCTTGTCCATCACTCGGGTTTCATCGACATTTTTCATTTCTTGAACTGTCAACAGTTTCATGTTAACAGCAAAGTTGGAGCGTGTGCATTGGCAATGTAACTCTTTCATATAAGCAAGACACCAGCCAGACCATGAAGGAACAGAGTGCTGGAGTAACTTAGCGGGACTCTTCTTCAGGACCAGACATCAACGTGTGCTGGTCTCACCATGATGTAGAAACATAGAAAATAGGTGCAGAAGTAGGCATTCAGCCCATCGAGCCAGCATCGCCCTTCGATATGATCATCCAAAATCAATACCCCATTCCTGCTATCTCCCCATATCAATTGATTCCGTTAGCCCTAAGAGCCACATCCAACTCTCTGTTGAAAACATGCAGTGAATTGGCCTCGACTGTCTTCTGTGGCAGAGAATTCCACAGATTTTCCGTGTGAAAAAGTTATCCCTCATCTCAGTCCTAAATGGCCTAACCCGTTATTCTTAAACTGTGACCCCTGTTTTCGGGACTCCGCCAACATCGGGAACATTGTTCCTGCATCTAGCCTGTTCAATCCTTTAAGAATTGTATATTGCTATAAGATCCCCTCTCATTCTTTGAATTCCAGCGAATACAAGCCCAGTCGACCCACTCTTTCGTCATATATCAGTCCCGCCATCCCGGGAATTAACCTGGCGAACCTACGCTACACTCCCTAAATAGCAAGAATGTCCTTCCTCAAATAAGGAAAGGTACAGAAGTGTGAAAATGCACACCTCCAGATTCAGGGACAGTTCTTCCCAGCTGTTATCAGGCAACTGAATCATCCTACCACAACCAGAGAGCAGTGCTGAACTACAATCTACCTCATTGGTGACCCTCGGACTATCCTTGATCGGACTTTGCTGACTTTATCTTGCACTAAACGTTATTCCCTTACCATGTATCTATACACTGTAAATGGCTCGATTGTAATCATGTCTTGTCTTTCTGCTGACTGTTTTTAGCACACGAGAAAAAGCTTTTCTCTGTACACGTGACAATAAACTCAACTGAACTGAGTTCCTTGTATCTAACACTTGAGTCCAGTTGGTTATAACCACTGTGACCTGTGGTCATATGGTGAAATGGTTTATTCCCTTCTGGGTCTGCCTTCCATTCGTAAGATCACAAGTTTGTAAACCATCATAATCTGAGGTGACGTCATAATGTGCCTGGCCGGCGACCTCACAGTGAACTGCATCCGTAACCATGAGAGACGGGCTCCATTTCATCTGTCAACTTGAAGCGGGCTCCATTTCATCTGTCAACTTGAAGTGGGTGCACCAAACCCATCCTGCCAGGCTTAGAAACAGCCGGTAGCTACTAGAGGTCGAAACTCTAACCTACACGGTGTGGATCAATAACCCAAGCAAGGAGTTTCGAGAATGCCAGTGAAAAAGGAGAGCGGCACGCAGACTTACAAAAGGAGATCTAAGGTAGATCTGAATCTGTTAATAGACGAAGATAAAAGGTGCAGTGACTCAGCGGGTCTTATTCTTAAACTGTGACCCCTGGTTCTGGACTCCCCCTTCTGCCACCTCTGAGCTTTTCATGCTGGAGAGAATCCTATCCATCCAGTGACAATCCTGTCTCCAGTCTCCAAATTCCCCCACCTCTTCTCCACCCCCCTTCCCCCCAGCCCCTACCCAGCCTTCTACCCCCTCTGGACCTTTTTATATCCACTGTTGGTGCAACAACTGTCTTGTCTTCTCTACTCCACTGGCCCACTCAAACCGGAAAGTGTCCCAATGTGAAACGACGAATGTCAGGCAGCATCTGTGGAGAACACGGATAGATGGCGTTTCACAGAGTGCTAATGTAACTCAGCGGGTCAGGCAGCATCTGCGGAGAACATGGATAGGTGACGTTTCACAGGACAGTGAAGCTAGTTGGAGGACTAGGGTGGGGGAGGGATGGAGAGAGAGATGGAAAGCAAGGGTTATTTGAAGTTGGAGAAATCAATATTGATATCGCTGAGTTGTAATCTGCCTGTCACGCTGAGTTTCTCCAGCATTTTGTGTCTATCTTCAGTGCAAACCTGCATCTGCTGTTCCTTTCTCTCCCACTCCCACTCTCTCCCCCCTTCTCTCTCTCCATCTCTCCCTCCCACCCTCTCTATCCCATATAACCGTATAGGGTGATTTCAAATATATTTTGGCAAATAATAAAATGTGCTAATTTTGTCCAACTGACAGCTGATAATTATCACATTCCTTAGCTTGCATCTGAGTGAAATTTATTTAAAAATGCATTGATAGTTTATCATTATTTAAATGGTAAATGCAGGTTCAGAGGCGTTTTGATTTTGCATGTTAAAACCAACCTGAGAACCATGGCCGATTTTGAACTTTTACTGAGTGATTTTTCACTTTTAAAAATTCTCATCTAACAAATGAATAAAGATAAAAAAGTATATAATGCCTTACTTTTGATGAAATTCAGCGGGAAAACGCGATATTTCCCGATATTCTGGACCTTTAAATATCCTCGGCAATTGTCGGCTCCTGACTTCCGGTGGATAGGCACCTTCAGTTCCCTCTTGAATTTACCTTACTTGCTATCTTTTTTTTTTCCTGTAAATCTAGGTAGCTGTGCCTCACAGTCACCCCGACTGGCACAGTAAATTGCAGCTCTCAACCTCGCCGTTTTCTATGTTTTTAACGGCAGGACCCGGATGTGTCCTCCACCGGAGAATTTTGGTCACGTGGGTGCGGATCCACGCTCCA
>JAWMAR010003404.1:43155-63155 GCA_036785375.1 Leucoraja ocellata | reverse complement strand
TGCAGTATCACCAGAGCACCCACACCGGCGAGCACCCCTACACCTGCGCCCAGTGCGGTAAGGGCTTCACCATCTCCACCGGGCTGTTGATACACCAGCGCTCCCACACCGGTGAGCGTCCCTTCACCTGCGCCCAGTGCGGCAAGGGCTTCACCCACTCCAGCACCCTGCGGAAGCACCAGCGCACCCACACCGGCGAGCGCCCCTACACCTGCGCCCAGTGCGGCAAGGGCTTCATCCAGTACAGCGGCCTGCAGTATCACCAGCGCTCCCACACCGGTGAGCGCCCCTACACCTGTGCCCAGTGCGGCAAGGGCTTCCCCACCTCCACCAGGCTGCACACACACCAGCGCACCCACACCGGCGAGCGCCCCTTCACCTGCACCCAGTGCGGCAAGAGCTTCACCCACTCCAGCAACCTGCTGAAGCACCATCGCACCCACACCGGCGAGCGCCGCTACACCTGCACCCAGTGCGGGAAAGGCTTCACCCACTCCAGCAGCCTGCAGAGGCACCAGCGCACCCACACTGGCGAGCGCCCCTACACCTGCACCCAGTGCGGCAAGGGCTTCATCCAGTCCAGCCAACTGCTGGTTCACCAGCGCACCCACACCGGCGAGCGTCCCTTCACCTGCGCCCAGGGCGGCAAGGGCTTCACCAACTCCACCCAGTTGCTGTCCCACCAGCGGGTGCACGCCGGAGACCGTCCCGTCCCCAGCCCGGTGTGTGGCGAGCGCTCTGCCACGGCCTCCCACGCCCTGTCTCACCAGCAGGTGCACACCAGTGGCCCGCCCTACGACTGCCCGTAGTGCGGTGAGGCGTTTGACAGCTCGCGGGGGTTGCGGCAGCACCGGCGGGCCCACGCCGGCGAGCAGCTGCTCCCACTGTGACAAGAGAGCACGGGGTCTGCGGGAGCACCAGCGGGATACACACCGGAGAGAGACCCTTTGTGTGCGCTGAGTGTGGCAAGGGTTTCATCCGCATTTCCAGACAGCGGTGAGCGTCCCTTCCCCTGCCCGTCCTGTGGTAAGGGCTTCACCCGCCGTGACCACCTGCGAATCCACACCGGCCAGCGCCCCTTCACCTGCCCGCTCTGTGGCAAGGCCTTTGCCCGCTGCTCCAGCCTGCTGGCACACCGCCACGTGGATAGATAGGCGTTGTTTATGTAGACACAAAATACTGGAAGGAATGGTAACGTTTCTGGTCGAGACCCTCCCGAAATGTCACTCGGTCGTTCTGTCCAGAGATGCTGCCTGTCCCGCTGAGTTACTCCAGCATTTTGTGCCCTTTTTTGTAAACCACCATCTGCAGTTCCTCATTTTTAAACCATTCTGGTGAACTATGCAATACTCCAAATGCTGCCCGAACAATGTCCCTTAAAGCTGCACATATACATTCCTCTCTCCTTATCTCACATCCTTTGATCTCCTTATTTTCCCTCGCCTCTGTCACTTACTTCACTTTCCAAAATACTAACAAAAGATGCTGTGTGCCTGTGTTCATTAGAGTGATAGCCCAGGAGAGTTAAGTGTGTGTTGCATACTTGACTTTGTATCCCCTGCCACTCTCGCCGGCTAAATGATCAGTAAAGCTTGTGTTGGTTGATCTAACTTATTGTGAGTTGTCTGTTTTAAGAAATGTACCTTAACAGTTCTGGACTCCCCAACATGGGGAACATGTTTCCTGCATCTACCCTGTCCAATCCCTCACTAATTTTACACAATTCTATAAGATCCCCGCTCATCCTTCTGAATTCCAGTGACTACAAACCCAGTCGACCCGTTCTTTCAACATATGACAGTCCCGCCATCATCCCGGGAATTAACCCGGTGAACCTACGCTGGGCTCCCTCAATAGCAAGAATATCCTTCCTCAAATTAGGAGACCAAAACTGCACACAATTGTCCAGGTGTGGTCTCACCAGGGCCCTGTACAATTGCAGTAGGTCCTCCTTGTGCCTAAATCAACCCCTTGCCCTATGAAGGCCAACATGCCATTGGCTTTCTTCACTGCCTGCTGTACCTGCATGCTTACTTTCAGAGACTGATGTACCAGGACACACAGATCCCATTTTCCTAACCTGACACTATTCATATAATAGAGTGCTGGAGTAACACCTTACACTTCCTTATCTCTGTGTCTCACTCTCCTGCAACTCTCAGTCTGAAGAAGGTTCCTTCACTCCAGAGATGCTGCCTGACCCGCTGAGTTACTCCAGCACTCTGTGAAACGTCACCTATCCATGTTCTCCACAGATGCTGCCTGACCCGCTGAGTTACTCCAGCACTCTGTGAAACGTCACCTATCCATGTTCTCCACACAGATGCTGCCTGACCCGCTGAGTTACTCCAGCACTCTGTGAAACGTCACCTATCCATGTTCTCCACACAGATGCTGCCTGACCCGCTGAGTTACTCCAGCACTCTGTGAAACGTCACCTATCCAAGTTCTCCACAGATGCTGCCTGACCCGCTGAGTTACTCCAGCACTCTGAAACGTCACCTATCCATGTTCTCCACAGATGCTGCCTGACCCGCTGAGTTACTCCAGCACTCTGTGAAACGTCACCTATCCAAGTTCTCCACAGATGCTGCCTGACCCGCTGAGTTACTCCAGCACTCTGAAACGTCACCTATCCATGTTCTCCACAGATGCTGCCTGACCCGCTGAGTTACTCCAGCACTCTGTGAAACATAGAAATTAGGTGCAGGAGTAGGCCATTCGGCCCTTCAAGCCTGCACCATTCACCATTCAATATGATCATGGCTGATCATCCAACTCAGTATCCCGTACCTGCCTTCTCTCCATACCCCCTGATCCCTTTAGCCACAAGGGCCACATCTAACTCCCTCTTAAATATAGCCAATGTGAAAAAGCTACTTCACTTAACTACTAAACCAGGTTCGCTTCTTAATAAACAGACACCACACAAACTGTTTGGTAAACCAGTTCAAAACTTTACTTAACATCGGCCGATGGAAGGGAGGGAGAACTCCAGTCAAGTGACCAACACAGACACTTGACTGTCCTCAGTCACCTTCTCTGAACAACAGAATTACATTGCTTTAAATAGGTTTTTTGTCCCCTTATCACATTCCACAGACATTAGTCATGGTCAGAAGTACTGGAAAAGGTTTCCACAGAATGCATCACATCAAACCTTTTTATTTACATGGTACAAGATATACTAAAAACATTGCCATTTGTTTTATCTCCAAATAGACCACCCTAGCTCTGTTCGCTGCTTCCTCTGTCATTTGGTCCCTCATAAACATAGGTCATTTGTTTACAAAGATGTGACTGTTTATTTCTCTCTTCCTTTATTGCCTCCTCCCCCATAAACATTGGTTATTTGGTTTATGGCATCTTACTTTCAAAGATATCTCTCTAGCTCCTTCACTTGGGAGACAATGTTATCTCACACACCCCGCAACCTGAGGAAAGCCTAATTTGACACTAAATATAAGCTGTAAGCTAGCCCAGAAACCAATTTAATATCTTCTTATATTTTTAACTAAAACTCGGCTTCATCATTCCATCCTTTTATCAAAATTTTGATAACAACTACAGTCCTTCCTGAGTACATACGAAAGACCATAAGCATCTCATCAGACAATTTAATAGTACACTAGTAACACAATCAATTCATAGTGGACAATCGTTTCACAAGTCCCTCCAAACATTTTAAATGGCCACCAACCTCCCCCGGACGTGACACTAATATACTACCATAGGACAGGAAAAGGATCATAAAAATTGCTCAGCCTTTATTCGGCTTCATTTGGATTTCCCTGTGTGCTGTTGTAACTGGTTCATGCTTCTCTTGTGTGGCACTGCATTTGCAACATAACAATGCCCTGTCACAAATATACTGTTTCCTTAAAATACACCAGTGCCTTGGTTGTGGCAAAAACAGGTAGATTTAACTGGCCTTTGCAGACCTCTTACTGTCTGTAGTCAGGGTATCTTTGCTGCGCTTGTCATGTTTGACTTCAATCTTGTTTAAAAGGAGGTGTGTACCATCCTTTAAATGTGGGTTAGTCCGCAAGTTTGCCATTCTGAAGAAAGTTCAGTCCATGTGGGCTGGGTCACCCCAGAATAAAAGGAACATCAATAGCCCATCGTCCTTGTTTCCACAAACTGTTCACAGTCAATCAAATGTATCCAGCGATGATGATCTTCAATCTTTACAGCAGTTCATGTTGTTAGCAACACTTGGTTGTTCTTTTCAATACAGTTTCAATTTCTTCTTGTCCCAGCACCCCCGTCATCGTATAGCTTTTATGGCTCCCAGCAAAGCTCCTCCAACCTGGGAATGTAGATCTGGCAAGACATGGGTTAATTGCTGACCATACATAATTAGTTAATTGCACAGGGCCTGTAGGTGGCTTCCCCCCACTCTCCATGGGGTGGACACGGCAGCTTTTCCTGCATCAATAAAAAGTTGTGAATCTTGTTCACCAGCACTTTTGTCTACCTTTGATCCTCCATGTTCCTTCTTAACACTTCCCTGTAAATTTATTCTTTAATCCGATTATATCCGAAGAGGCTCTCCCCACCTAAATATTCAATTCTCCAAATATGTTCTCTTCCCCAATCTACTTTATCTTCTCACCTTTTATCCCTCATTGTGAGTTCCCTCAAACCTCCTTTTGTAAGTCACAAGACAATTTTTCATCTACCTTCATTTCACTCACACAGCACATGCTACAGCAACATCTCTTTGTTTGCTTGAAAACAGTAATCTTGCTTCATTTGCATTTTAAAAGACAACCTCTGTTATCATATCAAAACAATCTTTCCCAAAAGAACTCATTCAGAATCAGTAATAAATAATACATTTACTTTTCTCTGTAATTTTGACATTTCCAATCTCATTTAACACTTTAATCGGGATGAGTCTTTTTTAAACTTGGTTCAAAAGATTTATAATCAACTAACACACTTTATCCATCGAGTATAGCTCTGCACCCCATTCATGCCTGTTTCTTAACGAACACACCATAAACTTTGTAGATTTGCATTTTAAAGGACAACTTCTTAAAAAGTGACACACAACTTTGCTCATTGCTTCGAATTTCACACATTCCACATACAAAAAACATTGTTTTACAAGCAGTACATATACAAAAACCTTGTTTTACCAGCAGTATATAATATTTCATTTGTAAAGACATCTCTTTGTAATTTACTTTCCCTTTTTCTGACAAGACTTCTGTTTACCAAAATCCTGGTTACCTAACCCTAATTGGACATTGATCCAGATCATGATTAGTCAGACTCCCCTTGACTTTTCAGTCTCCCTATCCTATCCTCATTTCTCCATTGAATTTTCCTTCATCCCCAATTTTTATAACATAGTTGCTTGTCAGAAAAAGAATTTACCTCTGGGGTAATTTTGTTTTGCAATCCCCATTGACTCTTTCCACCATCCCAGATACCTGTGGGTGGTGTACACAGTGAATTGCTGTCAGATATTAAAATGTGCACATGTTTCCTTATTATTGGTGGTTGGTAGAGCTTCACTCCACCTACTAAATAAATCTAAAATCAATACGCAATATTTATAACACTGGGCCCTTGGCATTTCAATAAAATCAATCTGTATGCCTTCAACCGATCGTGATGGTATCCTAATTGGTTTGCCTGGATTATTTCATTGGCAAATTTTACATTCAGAGGCCTGCTTCAGTGCCTCTTCAAATTTTCGGGTGCCACCACATTTCCTTTGTTATCCTATCATTCCCTCCTTACCAGCATGGGTAAGACGGGTAAAAATGTATCGTTATACACCAACTTGTCCAAGCGGGGTGTGCTGAATCAATGGCACAGCCCACTTGTTTCCATAGTTATTATTATATACAAGAGGCGTCCCTCTGTAATGTACATACCTCCCTCATATCTGGCAGGACCGTTCTATTTGCTAGCATCTGTTTAGCTGCTGTCACTATGCATTTGGATGTACAGGCTGCTTGCTTGGATACACTATCAGCAACCCATTGCCTTTTGCTATAGGGACCCCAGCACCAGTGTGTGCAGTACATTTAATAATGATCAGCTGTTCTGGTAGCATCAATGCCTTAACAAATTACACACAGAAAGGCATTCCCGTGCTCCCAATCCTGGAGAGCTTTGTAAGGTCAGAACTTCAAGGTATAGGGATGTTACTGATGGAACTGTCCCAGGTAAAGATGCCATTGCTACTGGTAGGGCATAGGGAGGTGGACATCTCACAAGATTATCTAACTCCTCCTCATTTTCATTACCAAATAGGGTCGTCGTGCCAGACATGAAGTCTCCTCCAGAGGATTTACCAGTACTGGGTTTATTTTTTACTAACCATCACTTGTTTCTCACCTCCTGTCTGTCTTTTAATTCTATTCTCTTGTTCCTCTGCCCACTGGCATTCTAGTTGCAATAATTTCCATCCTTTCCAAGTGCTATCCTTATTTCTTAACTCTATCTAGCAATGTTACCAAACTGTGAGATTAAAAAAAAAAAAATCAAATCTGCAATTTATCCCATCAGATAAAGCATAACAATAAGTTTAATTTGACACCTAATTCACTTTCATATCTCAAGTAATAAAAAAATTATGGCCATTTTCATACTCGGAAATTAGCATCTTGTTCCCTATTGATTTTCTATGGACATAACAAAAAAACTGTGATCATGGACCGTCAAAAGCCCATAACCTTCTTAAAAATTAAGAGAACTGAATGAAATTTTCAGTTATCATAGATTGAACCATTCTGACACAAATATAAAATAATCTTACTTGGATGACCTGAAATAAAAGCATATAATTAGTTAGTTACCCAATTGTAGCTAATTTCAAACTTCAATTACTAGATCTAAACATATATCTATTTCTTAATAAATGATTAACATTTTTAAATAGCCTAAGTGTCCAAATAATATTCACAAATAATTCACAATAAAACATGATTTTAAAATCTCATTTACATCAATTTATAGGCCAAATGGAAGGAATTTAGTGTTCAATTGCTGTAAATTAAAGTCTATTTTAAATCGGCTTTCTAGTGGGTTCCTGTGAACTCACTGGTTTAGAACGTTCACATTGCGCTGGATTTGTGCCCTCAAATGCCCAGAAAAATACTGCGGGTTATAAAAAGCCCAAAATGAGCTACTTGCAATAGAAAAATTTACGGGGTTCTTAAGAAGCCCCTTTTAATGTAAAAATAAAGTACATACCGGTACTTGTTTGCTTTATAAAACCCTGGGACTGCGAGAGGTCGAGGATCTAGAGAATGACCTCCAAACTACTACAACCACCATACAAGGCCATAAAAATCAATAACACCCTTTGCGACGGGGTCCCCCAGCGATTCTCCGTCAATGATTCACTAGGCTGAACATTTTCGACTGCAACAGCCCAGTAAAAATCGCGTTTTAAACCTGCCCCCTCTAAACAGCGCCAAAAGCACGCACACGGCCTGGGCAGATTCTCATTGACGATTCAGGTAGGTTTCGTAACATACCTACTCTATCCCCTTCTTACATGCAGTATCCATCCAACTTCGAACTCTACTCTCCTCATGCTTCTCCTCTGTTCCTGATTTCCATGTTTTAATTCCTTTCTTCCATTTCTTTCCTGTCTTCCTTTCCCATATCAACACCTCTGCTTTTTTAATTGTCTCAACATTCCATGTGCCCCCTACTGGCCAGGCATCATCCCCTAACCGTTTGGTCAACTTGGAAAACTTAACATGCTAAATTTCTTAGTATACTTAGGATTCAAATAACACATATATAGGACTGGTTTCCAGAGCATTCCCCATAGATAGATAGAAAGAAAGAGAGAGAAAAAATACTTCTTAATTCCGAATCGTTCCAAATATATCAACCAGGCCGACCCACTAAATGAGACCCCAGTTTCTCAACTTGGCTGACTTTTTAATTCCGAATTGTTCCAAATATATCAACCAGGCCGACTCGCTACTCGAGACCCCAGTTTCTCAATTTGGCTGACCTTTTTTAACTCTTTAATATACGACCCAAGTGTCTCAACGAAGCCGACTTGCTAACCAAGACCCCCGTTTCTCAACCTGGCAGACGTCTTAACTCTTAAAATAAGCCCCAGGTGTCTCAACGAAGCAGACCCGCGAACCGGGACCCCCGTTTCTCAACCTAGCAGACTTCTTAATTCTTTAATATACAACGCCACTTATTTCTCAATCCGACAACGCTTCGGATGTCTCAATAAGCCAGACGCACACCTCAACCCCCGTATCTCAACCCGACAAATCACGGATGTCTCAACGAGGCCGATGAGCCCTTAGTAGAGAGAGAAAAAGAGAAAACAAAGATAGATAGAGAGAGAAAAAGAGAAAGAGAAACCGCTCAAGTCCTTCTTAAAAATATACACAATTCCATCTTAAAAATACATACACAATTCCGTCTTAAAAATACATACACAATTCCTTCTTTAAAAAAAAACCCATATAAAGCCCAACTGGTCTTACCGTTGTCTGTTGCGAAGAACCTCGGCAGGGAACCAAGTCAACCTCTGATGAAGGATCACAGATGTTCCCGGGAGTTTCTAGGGAGTCGGCCTTACAAGGGGGCCGATAGAGCTCAGTTATCTCCCTTCCAATCCCGGCAACCTCCGCAACCGCTTGCACAGTCAGCCGTTGATGTGGTCCCAGCGAGGCCTGCATAACTACGCCAATGAAAAAGCTACTTCACTTAACTACTAAACCAGGTTCGCTTCTTAATAAACAGACACCACACAAACTGTTTGGTAAACCAGTTCAAAACTTTACTTAACATCGGCCGATGGAAGGGAGCGAGAACTACAGTCAAGTGACCAACACAGACACTTGACTGTGCTCAGTCACCTTCCCTGAACAACAGAATTACATTGCTTTAAATAGGTTTTTTGTCCCCTTATCACATTCCACAGACATTAGTCATGGTCAGAAGTACTGGAAAAGGTTTCCACAGAATGCATCACATCAAACCTTTTTATTTACATGGTACAAGATATACTAAAAACATTGCCATTTGTTTTATCTCCAAATAGACCACCCTAGCTCTGTTCGCTGCTTCCTCTGTCATTTGGTCCCTCATAAACATAGGTCATTTGTTTACAAAGATGTGACTGTTTATTTCTCTCTTCCTTTATTGCCTCCTCCCCCATAAACATTGGTTATTTGGTTTATGGCATCTTACTTTCAAAGATATCTCTCTAGCTCCTTCACTTGGGAGACAATGTTATCTCACACACCCCGCAACCTGAGGAAAGCCTAATTTGACACTAAATATAAGCTGTAAGCTAGCCCAGAAACCAATTTAATATCTTCTTATATTTTTAACTAAAACTCGGCTTCATCAAATGAACTGGCCTCAACTACCCTCTGCGGCAGAGAGTTCCAGAGATTCATCACTCTCTGTGTGAAAAATGTTTTTCTCATCTCGGTTTTAAAGGATTTCCCCCTTATCCTTAAGCTGTGACCCCTTGTCCTGGACTTCCCCAACATCAGGAGCAATCTTCCTGCATCTAGCCTGTCCAACCCCTTAAGAATTTTGTACGTTTCTATAAGATCCCCTCTCAATCTTCTAAATTCTAGCGAGTACAAGCCGAGTCTATCCAGTCTTTCTTCATATGAAAGTCCTGCCATCCCAGGAATCAGTCTGGTGAACCTGCTCTGCACGTGAAACGTCACCTATCCATGTTCCACACAGATGCTGCCTGACCCGCTGAGTTACTCCAGCACTCTGTGAAACGTCACCTATCTATGTTCTCCACAGATGCTGCCTGACCCGCTGAGTTACTCCAGCACTCTGTGTCTATTGAGCAATAGCATCCATGTACAGCTATCGGTCCAGTCCAAAGTTAAATTAATGACCACTCTAGACATCACACACAGCTTCCTTTCACCCGAGCGTCCGTCATGCTTTGTTTAGGGTAGTTATCATTAACCGTTTGACACAAGTGGTTAATGACTAGTTCACATTAACATTGGACCGTCACCGATCTGTGTCTGTTTAATATTTACACCAATGTCGGAATGGCCCAACTCTTGCACCTATTTGTCTGTTTCCCTGGTTTCAGGGCGTTTGCAAATGTTGCAATCGGGGGGGGATGGGTGTATTACGGGGAAAGCAAACGGGCCACAGGGCAATAAAGAACCATTTTGCAGTAGAGAGCAGAATTAAATCTAATCCTTAGACAGCAACTTCCAATGTGCAATGAATGCATCTCATAAGTTGCTCCAGTTTGTGGTCAACACTCCCACCATGTGGTGATCCGCTGCACTGCAGGCCCGGCCATTCTGTGGTCAACACTCCCACCATGTGGTGATTTATTGCACTGCAGGCTCCTGGATATAGAAACATAGACAACAGGTGCAGGAGTAGAGGCCATTCGGCCCTTCGAGCCTGCACCATTCGCCATTCAATATGATCATGGCTGATCATCCAACTCAGTATCCCGTACCTGCCTTCTCTCCATACCCCCTGATCCCTTTAGCCACAAGGGCCACATCTAACTCCCTCTTAAATATAGCCAATGAACTGGCCTCAACTACCCTCTGCGGCAGAGAGTTACAGAGATTCACCACTCTCTGTGTGAAAAATGTTTTTCTCATCTCGGTTTTAAAGGATTTCCCCCTTATCCTTAAGCTGTGACCCCTTGTCCTGGACTTCCCCAACATCAGGAGCAATCTTCCTGCATCTAGCCTGTCCAACCCCTTAAGAATTTTGTACGTTTCTATAAGATCCCCCCTCAATCTTCTAAATTCTAGCGAGTACAAGCCGAGTCTATCCAGTCTTTCTTCATATGAAAGTCCTGCCATCTCAGGAATCAGTCTGGTGAACCTTCTCTGCACGTGAAACGTCACCTATCCATGTTCCACACAGATGCTGCCTGACCCGCTGAGTTACTCCAGCACTCTGTGAAACGTCACCTATCCATGTTCTCCACAGATGCTGCCTGACCCGCTGAGTTACTCCAGCACTCTGTGAAACGTCACCTATCCATGTTCTCCACAGATGCTGCCTGACCCGCTGAGTTACTCCAGCACTCTGTGAAACGTCACCTATCCATGTTCTCCACAGATGCTGCCTGACCCGCTGAGTTACTCCAGCACTCTGTGAAACGTCACCTATCCATGTTCTCCACACAGATGCTGCCTGACCCGCTGAGTTTCTCCAGCACTCTGTGAAACGTCACCTATCCAAGTTCTCCACACAGATGCTGCCTGACCCGCTGAGTTACTCCAGCACTCTGTGAAACGTCACCTATCCATGTTCCACACAGATGCTGCCTGACCCGCTGAGTTACTCCAGCACTCTGTGAAACGTCACCTATCCATGTTCTCCACAGATGCTGCCTGACCCGCTGAGTTACTCCAGCACTCTGTGTCTATTGAGCAATAGCATCCATGTACAGCTATCGGTCCAGTCCAGAGTTAAATTAATGGCCACTCTAGACATCACACACAGCTTCCCTTTCACCCGAACGTCCGTCATGCTTTGTTTAGGGTAGTTATCATTAACCGTTTGACACAAGTGGTTAATGACTAGTTCACATTAACATTGGACCGTCACCGATCTGTGTCTGTTTAATATTTACACCAATGTCGGAATGGCCCAACTCTTGCACCTATTTGTCTGTTTCCCTGGTTTCAGGGCGTTTGCAAATGTTGGCATCGGGGGGGGATGGGTGTATTACGGGGAAAGCAAACGGGCCACAGGGCAATAAAGAACCATTTTGCAGTAGAGAGCAGAATTAAATCTAATCCTTAGACAGCAACTTCCAATGTGCAATGAATGCATCTCATAAGTTGCTCCAGTTTGTGGTCAACACTCCCACCATGTGGTGATCCGCTGCACTGCAGGCCCGGTCATTCTGTGGTCAACACTCCCACCATGTGGTGATCCGCTGCACTGCAGGCCCGGCTATTCTGTGGTCAACACTCCCACCGTGTGGTGATCCGCTGCACTGCAGGCCCGGTCATTCTGTGGTCAACACTCCCACCATGTGGTGATCCGCTGCACTGCAGGCTCCTGGATATAGAAACATAGACAACAGGTGCAGGAGTAGAGGCCATTCGGCCCTTCGAGCCTGCACCATTCGCCATTCAATATGATCATCCAACTCAGTATCCCGTACCTGCCTTCTCTCCATACCCCCTGATCCCCTTAGCCACAAGGGCCACATCTAACTCCCTCTTAAATATAGCCAATGAACTGGCCTCAACTACCCTCTGTGGCAGAGAATTCCACAGATTCACCACTCTCTGTGTGAAAAAAGTTCTTCTCATCTCGGTTTAAAGGATTTCCCCCTTATCCTTAAGCTGTGACCCCTTGTCCTGGACTTCCCTAACATCGGGAGCAATCTTCCTGCATCTAGCCTGTCCAACCCCTTAAGAATTGTGTAAGTTTCTATAAGATCCCCTCTCAATCTTCTAAATTCTAGAGAGTATAAACCAAGTCTATCCAGTCTTTCTTCATAAGACAGTCCTGACATCCCAGGAATCAGTCTGGTGAACCGTCTCTGCACTCCCTCTATGGCAATAATGTCCTTCCTCAGATTTGGAGACCAAAACTGTACGCAATACTCCAGGTGTGGTCTCACCAAGACCCTGTACAACTGCAGTAGAACCTCCCTGCTCCTATACTCAAATCCTTTTGCAATGAAAGCTAAAATATCTGGGAGTCCACATCTCCGAGGATATGACATGGGCATCACACACCTCAGCACTCGTGAGTAAGGCAAGGCAGCGCCTTTACCACCTCAGGCAATTGAGGAAATTCAGAGTGTCTCCGAGGATCCTCCAGTGCTTCTACGCAGCGGCGGTGGAAAGCATTTTTTTCCGGGAACATTAGCATCTGGTTTGGGAATTGCTTGCCAAGGACAAGAAGGCTCTGCAGAGAGTAATGCGTTCGGCCGAACACATTATGGGAACTTCACTCGCCCCCCTGCAGGAACTATACAACAGGAGGTGCAACTCCAGAGCAAATAAAATCATGGGAGACCCCTTCCACCCCTGCAACGGACTGTTCCAGCTGCTACGGTCAGGCAAACGCCTCCGTTGCCATGTGGTGAGAACGGAGAGGTTGAGAAGGAGTTTCTTCCCAGAGGCAATTTGGACTGTAAACGCCTATCTCACCAGGGACTAACTCTACTGAACGCTTTTCTTTCCATTATTTATTATGTAAAAGAATATGTGTGTTATGATTGTGTTTAGAGGTTGTTTGGTTGTTTGTCTTTTGCACAAAAGTCGGCGAGCATTGCCACTTTCATTTCACTGCACATCTCGTATGTGTATGTGACAAATAAACTTGACTTGACTTGACTTGTACATGGATGCTGTTGCTCAATAGACACAGAGTGCTGGAGTAACTCAGCGGGTCAGGCAGCATCTGTGGAGAACATGGATAGGTGGCATTTCACAGAGTGCTGGAGTAACTCAGCGGGTCAGGCAGCATCTGTGTGGAGAACATGGATAGGTGACGTTTCACAGAGTGCTGGAGTAACTCAGCGGGTCAGGCAGCATCTGTGGAGAACATGGATAGGTGACGTTTCAGAGTGCTGGAGTAACTCAGTGGGACAGTACAATGTGGATAAATGTGAGTTTATCCATTTTGATGGCAAAAACAGGAAAGCAGACTATTATCTAAATGGTGGCCGACTAGGAAAAGGGGAGATGCAGCGAGACCTGGGTGTCATGGTACACCAGTCATTGAAGGTAGGCATGCAGGTGCAGCAGGCAGTGAAGAAAGCAAATGGTATGTTAGCTTTCATTGCAAAAGGATTTGAGTCTAGGAGCAGGGAGGTTCTACTGCAGTTGTACAGGGTCTTGGTGAGACCACACCTGGAGTATTGCGTACAGTTTTGGTCTCCAAATCTGAGGAAGGACATTATTGCCATAGAGGGAGTGCAGAGACGGTTCACCAGACTGATTCCTGGGATGGCAGGACTGTCTTATGAAGAAAGACTGGATAGACTTGGTTTGTACTCTCTAGAATTTAGAAGATTGAGAGGGGATCTTATAGAAACTTACAAAATTCTTAAGGGGTTGGACAGGCTAGATGCAGGAAGATTGCTCCCGATGTTGGGGAAGTCCAGGACAAGGGGTCACAGCTTAAGGATAAGGGGGAAATCCTTTAAAACCGAGATGAGAAGAACTTTTTTCACACAGAGAGTGGTGAATCTCTGGAACTCTCTGCCACAGAGGGTAGTTGAGGCCAGTTCATTGGCTATATTTAAGAGGGAGTTAGATGTGGCCCTTGTGGCTCAGGGGATCAGGGGGTATGGAGAGAAGGCAGGTACGGGACACTGAGTTGGATGATCAGCCATGATCATATTGAATGGCGAATGGTGCAGGCTCGAAGGGCCGAATGGCCTACTCCTGCACCTAATTACTATGTTTCTAACATGGGGAACATGTTTCCTGCATCTACCCTGTCCAACCCCCTCACTAACTCAGTCTGAAGAAGGGTTCGGCCCGAAACGTCGCCTATTTCCTTCGCTCCATAGATGCTGCTGCACCCGCTGAGTTTCTCCAGCAATTTTGTGTACCCTTACTAATTTTATACGATTCTATAAGATCCCCGTTCATCCTTCTGAATTCCAGTGAATACAAACCCAGTCGGTCCATTCTTCCAACATATGACAGTCCCGCCATCATCTCAGGAATTAATCTTGTGAACCTACGCTGGGCTCCCTCAATAGCAAGACTATCCTTCCTCAAATTAGGGGACCAAAACTGCACACAATACTACAGGTGTGGTCTCACTAGGGCCCTGTACAACTGCAGAAGGACCTCTTTGCTCCTGTACTCAACTCCTCTTGTTATGAAGGCCAACAGGCCAAAACTGCACACAATACTCCAGGTGTGGTCTCACGAGGGCCCTGTACAACTGCAGAAGGACCTCTTGCTCCTAGACTCAACTCCTCTTGTTATGAAGGCCAACAGGCCAAAACTGCACACAATACTCCAGGTGTGGTCTCACCAGGGCCCTGGACAACTGCAGAAGGACCTCTTTGCTCCTAGACTCAACTCCTCTTGTTATGAAGGCCATTGGCTTTCTTCACTGCCTGCTGTACCTGCATGCTTACTTTCAGAGACTGATGTACCAGGACACACAGATCCCATTTTCCTAACCTGACACTATTCATATAATACAGAGTGCTGGAGTAACACCTTACACTTCCTTATCTCTGTGTCTCACTTTCCTGCGACTCTCAGTCTGAAGAAGGTTCCTTCACTCCAGAGATGCTGCCTGACCCGCTGAGTTACTCCAGCACTCTGTGAAACGTCACCTATCCATGTTCTTCACACAGATGCTGCCTGACCCGCTGAGTTACTCCAGCACTCTGTGAAACGGCACCTATCCAAGTTCTCCACACAGATGCTGCCTGACCCGCTGAGTTACTCCAGCACTCTGAAATGTCACCTATCCATGTTCTCCACACAGATGCTGCCTGACCCGCTGAGTTACTCCAGCACTCTGTGAAACATAGAAACATAGAAATTAGGTGCAGGAGTAGGCCATTCGGCCCTTCGAGCCTCTATGGCAATAATGTCCTTCCTCAGATTAGGAGACCAAAACTGCACGCAATACTCCAGGTGTGGTCTCACCAAGACCCTGTACAACTGCAGTAGAACCTCCCTGCTCCTAGACTCAAATCCTCTTGCTATGAAAGCCAACATACCATTCGCTTTCTTCACTGCCTGCTGCACCTGCATGCCTACCTTCAATGACTGGTGTACCATGACACCCAGGTCTCGCTGCATCTCCCCCTTTCCCAATCGGCCACCATTTAGATAATAGTATGTATAAAATATAGGTCGGTAATTGAAGAATACAGTTGAACAGAGGGATCTGGGTATAACCGTGCATAGTTCCTTGAAGGTGGAATCTCATATAGATCGGGTGGTAAAGAAAGCTTTTGGTATGCTAGCCTTTATAAATCGGAGCATTGAGTATAGAAGCTGGGATGTAATGTTAAAATTGTACAAGGCATTGGTGAGACCAAATCTGGAGTATGGTGTACAATTTTGGTCGCCCAATTATAGGAAGGATGTCAACAAAATAGAGAGAGTACAGAGGAGATTTACTAGAATGTTGCCTGGGTTTCAGCAACTAAGTTACAGAGATAGGTTGAATAAGTTAGGTCTTTATTCTCTGGAGCGCAGAAGGTTAAGGGGGGACCTGATAGAGGTCTTTAAAATGATGAGAGGGATAGACAGAGTTGATGTGGACAAGCTTTTCCTTTGAGAATAGGGAAGATTCAAACAAGAGGACATGACTTCAGAATTAAGGGACAGAAGTTTAGGGGTAATATGAGGGGGAACTTCTTTACTCAGAGAGTGGTGGCTGTGTGGAATGAGCTTCCAGTGGAAGTGGTGGAGGCAGGTTCGTTGGTATCATTTAAAAATAAATTGGATAGGCATATGGATGAGAAGGGAATGGAGGGTTATGGTATGAGTGCAGGCAGGTGGGACTAAGGGGAAAAAAATTTGTTCGGCACGGACTTGTAGGGCCGAGATGGCCTGTTTCCGTGCTGTAATTGTTATATGGTTATATGTTATATGGTTATATAGATAATAGTAATACAATAATAATAATTTCTTGAAACAGACAACTCACAATAAGTTAGACTAAACGAACACAAGCTTTACTGATCATTTAGCCGGCGAGAGTGGCAGGGGATACAAAGTCAAGTGTGCAACACACACTTAACCATCCTGGGCCATCACTGTAATGAACAAAGACACACGGCATCTTTTGTTAGTATTTTGGAAACATAGTCACATGTTTATACAGAGTTGGAGCAATGACGTCAAACACGTCAATCACAGAGTATACCCATTCAAAGCTTTCTCGTCACTAACACAATACTTGGTTATGTCGATCACAAACTTTAGTTACAAACCCCCAAACCACAGGAACTTAGTCAAAGGGTGCTGGAGTAACTCAGCGGGTCAGGCAGCATCTATGTGGAGAACATGGATAGGTGACGTTTCACAGAGTGCTGGAGTAACTCAGCGGGACAGTACAATGTGGATAAATGTGAGGTTATCCATTTTGGTGGCAAAAACAAGAAAGCAGACTATTATCTAAATGGTGGCCGACTAGGAAAAGGGGAGATGCAGCGAGACCTGGGTGTCATGGTACACCAGTCATTGAAGGTAGGCATGCAGGTGCAGCAGGCAGTGAAGAAAGCAAATGGTATGTTAGCTTTCATTGCAAAAGGAAATATGTTAGCTTTCATTGCAGTTGTACAGGGTCTTGGTGAGACCACACCTGGAGTATTGCGTACAGTTTTGGTCCCCTAATCTGAGGAAGGACATTATTGCCATAGAGGGAGTGCAGAGAAGGTTCACCAGACTGATTCCTGGGATGTCAGGACTGTCTTATGAAGAAAGACTGGATAGACTTGGTTTATACTCTCTAGAATTTAGGAGATTGAGAGGGGATCTTATAGAAACTTACAAAATTCTTAAGGGGTTGGACAGGCTAGATGCAGGAAGATTGCTCCCGATGTTGGGGAAGTCCAGGACAAGGGGTCACAGCTTAAGGATAAGGGGGAAATCCGAGATAAGAACTTTTTTCACACTGAGAGTGGTGAGTCTCTGGAACTCTCTGCCGCAGAGGGTAGTCGAGGCCACAGTTCATTGGCTATATTTAAGAGGGAGTTAGATGTGGCCCTTGTGGCTAAGGGGATCAGAGGGTATGGAGAGAAGGCAGGTATGGGATACTGAGTTGGATGATCAGCCATGATCATATGCAATTTCTTAACGTATCTTTGTAATTATTTGTACTGTTTGATGTGTATATGGACCTGTGTCTGAAAAAAAGCTTTAATAATATTGAATGGCAGTGCACGCTCGAAGGGCCGAATGGCCTCTACTCCTGCACCTAATTTCTATGTTTCTATAAGGAGATAAAAGGATGTGATATAAGGAGAGAGGAATGTATATGTGCAGCTTTAAGGGACATTGGTCAGGTAGCATTTGGAGTATTGCATACAGTTCTGGACCCTCCGTTACATGACTGATGTGAAGGCTTTGGGGAAGGTGCAGAGATGGTTAACCAGAATGGTTTAAAAACAAGGAACTGCAGATGCTGCTTTAGAAAAATGGACACAAAACGCTGGAGTAACTCAGCGGGACGGGCGGCATCTGTGGAGAGAAGGAATGGGTGACATTTGCAGTCTCAACCAGAAATGTTACCAATTCCTTCCAGCATTTTGTGTTTACCTAAACAGCGCCAAACGATCCACGTGGCGGTGTGCCAGCAGGCTGGAGGAGCGGGCAAAGGCCTTGCCACAGAGCGGGCAGGTGAAGGGGCGCTGGCCGGTGTGGACTCGCCGGTGCTCCAGCAGGTGAAGCCATTACCACAGGACGGGCAGGGGAAGGGACGCTCACTGTTGCCACAGGCTGGACATGCGGGTGAAACCCTTGCCACACTCAGCGCACGCAAAGGGTCTCTCTCCGGTGTGTATCCGCTGGTGCTCCCGCAGACCCCGTGCTCTCTTGTCACAGTGGGAGCAGCTGCTCGCCGGCGTGGGCCCGCCGGTGCTGCCGCAACCCCCGCGAGCTGTCAAACGCCTCACCGCACTACGGGCAGTCGTAGGGCGGGCCACTGGTGTGCACCTGCTGGTGAGACAGGGCGTGGGAGGCCGTGGCAGAGCGCTCGCCACACACCGGGCTGGGGACGGGACGGTCTCCGGCGTGCACCCGCTGGTGGGACAGCTGCCGGGTGGAGTTGGTGAAGCCCTTGCCGCCCTGGGCGCAGGTGAAGGGACGCTCGCCGGTGTGGGTGCGCTGGTGCCTCTGCAGGCTGCTGGAGTGGGTGAAGCCCTTGCCGCACTGGGCGCAGGTGTAGGGGCGCTCGCCGGTGTGGGTGCGCTGGTGCTGCAGCAGGTGGCTGCGCTCGGTGAAGCCCTTGCCGCACTGGGCGCAGGTGTGGGGACGCTCGCCGGTGTGGGTGCGCTGGTGCGTCTGCAGGCTGCTGCAGCGGGTGAAGCCCTTGCCGCACTATGCGCAGGTGTAGCGGCGCTCGCCGGTGTGGGTGCGCTGGTGCTGCAGCAGGCCACTGGGTTCGATGAAGCCCTTGCCGCACTGGGCGCAGGTGTAGGGGCGCTCGCCGGTGTGGGTGCGCTGGTGCTGCAGCAGGGTGCTGGAGTGGGTGAAGCCCTTGCCGCACTGGGCGCAGGTGAAGGGACGCTCGCCGGTGTGGGTGCGCTGGTGCACCAGCAGGCTGTTGGAGGTGGTGAAGCCCTTGCCGCACTGGGCGCAGGTGTAGGGGCGCTCGCCGGTGTGGGTGCGCTGGTGCTTCAGCAGATTGCCGTGTTGGGTGAAGCCCTTGCCGCACTGGGCGCAGGTGTGGGGGCGCTCGCCGGTGTGGGTGCTCTGGTGCTTCAGCAGGTTGCTGGTGGCGATGAAGCCCTTCCCGCATTGGGCGCAGGTGTAGGGGCGCTCGCCGGTGTGGGTGCGCTGGTGCTCCAGCAGGTGGCTGGACTGGGCGAAGCCCTTGCCGCAGTCGCTGCAGGTGTAGGGCCATTCCCCGGTGTGCAACCGCCCGTGCACCTTCAGGTCCGTGGGCGACTTGAAGCCTTTGCCGCAGTCGGGGCAGGTGAAGGGCCGCTCGCTGCTGTGCACCCGCCGGTGCACCCGCAGCCCAGACAACAAGGTAAAGCTCTTGCCGCAGGTGGAGCAGCCGTAGGGCCTCTCGCCCGTGTGCACCCGCCGGTGTCTCTTCAGGGCCACCGCCGTCTTGAAGGCCTTGCCGCAGTCCGAGCAGTCGAAGGGGCGTTCTCCCGTGTGCACCCGCCGATGGGTCTCCAGCTCGCTCGGGCACCGCCAGGCCTTGCCACACACGTCACACTCATAACGCTTCTCCTTGTTGTGCCCCGTCATCTGATCCTCCATCGAAGCTCAGCCCCTCGAAGCTCAGCCCGCACACCGAGCAGATGGGGGGCTAGCCGATACTCGAGCTCGTATCTAAACAACAACAAC
>JAWMAR010003404.1:0-42955 GCA_036785375.1 Leucoraja ocellata | reverse complement strand
CCTCTCCACGTATTCCGGACCCTCTCGGCCCCCCACCGCTCAGATATCTCTCTCTCCTCTCCCTTCGAACTTTCTCTCAATTCTTCCCCTCTCTGTCTCTCCCTCTCCCTTCTCTCTCCACCCTCTATCTCTCTCACTTTGCCCCTCTCTCTCCTCTTCCTCTCTCTACCCAATCTCTCTCTATCCCCTTCTCTCTCTACTCAATCCCTCTCTCCCCAACCTCTCTCTCTCTCTTTATCCCTTCTCTCTTGCCATGTCCCTCCCTTTCCCTCTCTATCCCCTTCTCTCACTCTCTCTCCTCTTTCTCCCCCTATCGTTCCTCCATCTCTCCCTCCCACCCTCTCTATCTCCTTCTCTCTCTCTCCATCTCACCCTCCCCACTCTCTCTCTCTTTATCCCCTTCGCTCTCTCCATCTCTCATAGAAACATAGAAATTAGGTGCAGCAGCCATTCGGCCTTTCAGCCTGCACCATTCGCCATTCAATATGATCATGGCTGGCTCTCCTTCCCCACCCCCCCCTCTCTCTATCCCCTTCTCTCTCTCCCTCCCCACTTCTATCTCTCTCCCTCCCTCTCTCCCTCTCACCGTCCAGTGCTGGTCGCCTCCATCTTGGGGCCGCGATGCCGTCATTTCCGGGCTGAGTGAGGCCGCCCCGCAGCCTGCGGGTCAACGGGGGGGGCGGGGTTTGTCCGCGACGTAATTTCCGGGCTGATGCCCCCCTCTCTCCCCGCCCCGCCCCTCTAGAATCTTTCAGCGGGGCGGCCTCACTCAGCCCGGATGTGACGTCCCCGCCGCCGGCCCCGTTGACCCGCAGGCTGCGGGGCGGCCTCACTCAGCCCGGATGTGACGTCCCCGCCGCCGGCCCCGTTGACCCGCAGGCTGCGGGGCGGCCTCACTCAGCCCGGAAATGACGTGCGACCGCGGCCCCAAAGATGGAGGCGACCTGCACTGGATGGTGAGAGAGAGGGAGATGGAGAGAGAGGGAGGGAGAGAGAGAGAGATGGAGAGAGAGGGAGTGAGAGAGGGAGAGAGAGAGAGATCTATATCTGCCTTTCTCTCTGTCTCTCTAGAAACATAGACAACAGGTGGAGGAGTAGAGGCCATTCGGCCCTTCGAGCCTGCACCATTCGCCATTCAATATGATCACGGCTGATCATCCAACTCAGTATCCTGTACCTGCCTTCTCTCCATACCCCCTGATCCCTTTAGCCACAAGGCCACATCTAACTCCCTCTTAAATATAGCCAATGAACTGTGTGGCCTCAACTACCTTCTGTGGCAGAGGAATTCCAGTGATTGACCACTCTCTGTGTGAAAAATGTTTTCCTCTCTCTGTCCCTCGGAAGCTCCGCACCCTCCAGGTCTCCACCCCCCCCCCCTGCACCCCTTCAAGCACATGTAATGTTCACGAGTTAGTAATGTCCTGTTTGCCAGCTTGTTGACCCTCTGTGTGTTCCCCTCCTGCAGGGTTTAGGAGCCGTTGCTGTGGACGGAGAGACGGGGGACGTGAGTGACCATTGAGGGCGGCCAGGGTGCCGGCGAGCCCCCGTCTGCTCGGTGTGCGGGCTCAGCTTCGAGGGGCTGAGCTTCGATGGAGGACCAGATGACGGGGCACAACAAGGAGAAGCATTATGTGTGCGACGTGTGTGGCAAGGGCTGTGGAGCCCGAGCGAGCTGGAGGCCCACCGGCGGGTGCACACGGGAGAACGCCCCTTCGACTGCTCGGACTGCGGCAAGGCCTTCAAGACGGCGATGGCCCTGAAGAGACACCGGCGGGTGCACACGGGCGAGAGGCCCTATGGCTGCTCCACCTGCGGCAAGAGCTTTACCCATTTGTCGGGGCTGTGTGAGCACCAGCGGGTGCACAGCAGTGAGCGGCCCTTCACCTGCCCCGACTGCGGCAAAGGCTTCAAGTCGCCCAAGGTCCTGAAGGTGCATGGGCGGGTGCACACCGGGGAACGGCCCTACACCTGCAGCGACTGCGGCAAGGGCTTCGCCAAGTCCAGCCACCTGCTGGAGCACCAGCGCACCCACACCGGCGAGCGCCCCTACACCTGCGCCCAGTGCGGCAAGGGCTTCATTGCCACCAGCAACCTGCTGAAGCACCAGCGCACCCACACCGACGAGCGTCCCTACACCTGCGCCCAGTGCGGCAAGGGCTTCACCCAATCCAGCAACCTGCTGAAGCACCAGCGCACCCACACCGGCGAGCGTCCCTATACCTGCGCCCAGTGCGGCAAGGGCTTCACCCAATCCAGCCACCTCCTGAAGCACCAGCGCACCCACACCGGCGAGCGCCCCTACACTTGCGCCCAGTGCGGCAAGGGCTTCACCCAGTCCAGGACCCTGCTGCTGCACCAGCGCACCCACACCGGCGAGCGCCCCTACACCTGCGCCCAGTGCGGCAAGGGCTTCATCGAGCCCAGTGGCCTGCTGCAGCACCAGCGCACCCACACCGGCGAGCGCCCCTACACCTGCGCCCAGTGCGGCAAGGGCTTCACCCAGTCCAGCACCCTGCTGCAGCACCAGCGCACCCACACCGACGAACGCCCCTACACCTGCGCCCAGTGCGGCAAGGGCTTCACCCAGTCCAGCACCCTGCTGCAGCACCAGCGCACCCACACCGGCGAGCGTCCCTACACCTGCGCCCAGTGCGGCAAGGGCTTCACCCAACATGGCAATCTGCTGAAGCACCAGCGCACCCACACCGGTGAGCGCCCCTACACCTGCGCCCAGTGCGGCAAGGGCTTCACCCAACACGGCAATCTGCTGAAGCACCAGCGCACCCACACCGGCGAGCGCCCCTACACCTGCGCCCAGTGCGGCAAGGGCTTCATCGAACCCAGTGACCTGCTGCAGCACCAGCGCACCCACACTGGCGAGCGCCCCTACACCTGCGCACAGTGCGGCAAGGGCTTCACCCGCTGCAGCAGCCTGCTGGAGCACCAGCGCACCCACACCGGCGAGCGCCCCTACACCTGCGCCCAGTGCGGCAAGGGCTTCACCCACTCCAGCACCCTGCTGAAACACCAGCGCACCCACACCGGCGAGCGCCCCTACACCTGCGCCCAGTGCGGCAAGGGCTTCACCCACTCCAGCACCCTGCTGAAACACCAGCGCACCCACACCGGCGAGCGCCCCTACACCTGCGCCCAGTGCGGCAAGGGCTTCACCAACTCCACCCGGCAGCTGTCCCACCAGCGGGTGCACGCCGGAGACCGTCCCGTCCCCAGCCCGGTGTGTGGCGAGCGCTCGGCCACGGCCTCCCACGCCCTGTCTCACCAGCAGGTGCACACCAGTGGCCCGCCCTACGACTGCCCGTAGTGCGGTGAGGCGTTTGACAGCTCGCGGGGGTTGCGGCAGCACCGGCGGGCCTACGCCGGCGAGCAGCTGATCGCACTGTGACAAGAGAGCACGGGGTCTGCGGGACCACCAGCGGATACACACCGGAGAGAGACCCTTTGTGTGCGCTGAGTGTGGCAAGGGTTTCACCCGCATGTCCAGCCTGTGGCAACGGTGAGCGTCCCTTCCCCTGCCCGTCCTGTGGTAATGGCTTCACCTGCTGGAGCACCGGCGAGTCCACACCGGCCAGCGCCCCTGCACCTGCCTGCTCTGTGGCAAGGCCTTTGCCCGCTCCTCCAGCCTGCTGGCACACCGCCACGTGGATCGTTTGGCGCTGTTTAGGTAAACACAAAATGCTGGAAGGAATGGGTAACATTTCTGGTCGAGACTGCAAATGTCACCCATTCCTTCTCTCCACAGATGCCGCCCGTCCCGCTGAGTTACTCCAGCGTTTTGTGTCCATTTTTCTAAAGCAGCATCTGCAGTTCCTTGTTTTTAAACCATTCTGGTTAACCATCTCTGCACCTTCCCCAAAGCCTTCACATCAGTCATGTAACGGAGTGTCCAGAACTATATGCAATACTCCAAATGCTACCTGACCAATGTCCCTTAAAGCTACACATATACATTCCTCTCTCCTTATATCACATCCTTTTATCTCTTTATAGAAACATAGAAATTAGGTGCAGGAGTAGAGGCCATTCGGCCCTTCGAGCCTGCACCGCCATTCAATATTATTAAAGCTTTATTTCAGACACAGGTCCATATACACATCAAACAGTACAAAGAATTACAAAGATACATTAAGAAATCGCATATGATCATGGCTGATCATCCAACTCAGTATCCCATACCTGCCTTCTCTCCATACCCTCTGATCCCCTTAGCCACAAGGGCCACATCTAACTCCCTCTTAAATATAGCCAATGAACTGTGGCCTCAACTACCCTCTGCGGCAGAGAGTTCCAGAGACTCATCACTCTCTGTGTGAAAAAAGTTCTTCGCATCTCGCTTTTAAAGGATTTCCCCCTTATCCTTAAGCTGTGACCCCTTATCCTGGACTTCCCCAACATCGGGAGCAATCTTCCTGCATCTAGCCCGTCCAACCCCTTAAGAATTTTGTAAGTTTCTATAAGATCCCCCCTCAATCTCCTAAATTCTAGAGAGTATAAACCAAGTCTATCCAGTCTTTCTTCATAAGACAGTCCTGACATCCCAGGAATCAGTCTGGTGAACCTTCTCTGCACTCCCTCTATGGCAATAATGTCCTTCCTCAGATTAGGGGACCAAAACTGTACGCAATACTCCAGGTGTGGTCTCACCAAGACCCTGTACAACTGCAGTAGAACCTCCCTGCTCCTAGACTCAAATCCTTTTGCAATGAAAGCTAACATACCATTTGCTTTCTTCATTGCCTGCTGCACCTGCATGCCTACCTTCAATGACTGGTGTACCATGACACCCAGGTCTCGCTGCATCTCCCCTTTTCCTAGTCGGCCACCATTTAGATAATAGTCTGCTTTCTTGTTTTTGCCACCAAAATGGATAACCTCACATTTATCCACATTGTACTGACCCGCTGAGTTACTCCAGCACTCTGTGAAACGTCACCTATCCATGTTCCCCACAGATGCTGCCTGACACGCTGAGTTACTCCAGCACTCTGTGAAACGTCACCTATCCATGTTCCCCACAGATGCTGCCTGACCCGCTGAGTTACTCCAGCACTCTGTGAAACGTCACCTATCCATGTTCTCCACACAGATGCTGCCTGACCCGCTGAGTTACTCCAGCACTCTGTGAAACATCACCTATCCATGTTCTTCACACAGATGCTGCCTGACCCGCTGAGTTACTCCAGCACCCTTTGACTAAGTTCCTGTTGTTTGGGGGTTTGCAACTAAAGTTTGTGATCGACATAACCAAGTATTGTGTTAGTGACGAGAAAGCTTTGAATGGGTACACTCTGTGATTGATGTGTTTGACGTCATTGCTCCAACTGTGTATAAACATGTGACTATGTTTCCAAAATACTAACAAAAGATGCTGTGTGTCTTTGTGCATTAGAGTGATGGCCCAGGAGGGTTAAGTGTGTGTTGCACACGTGACTTTGTATCCCCTGCCACTCTCGCCGGCTAAATGATCAGTAAAGCTTGTGTTCGTTTAGTCTAACTTATTGTGAGTTGTCTGTTTCAAGAAATTATTATTATTATATTACTATTATCTATATCTTATACATACTATTATCTAAATGGTGGCCGATTGGGAAAGGGGGAGATGCAGCGAGACCTGGGTGTCATGGTGCACCAGTCATTGAAGGTAGGCATGCAGGTGCAGCAGGCAGTAAAGAAAGCAAATGGTATGTTGGCTTTCATAGCAAGAGGATTTGAGTATAGGAACAGAGAGGTTCTACTGCAGTTGTACAGGGTCTTGGTGAGACCACACCTGGAGTATTGCGTACAGTTTTGGTCCCCTAATCTGAGGAAGGACATTATTGCCATAGAGGCTCGAAGGGCCGAATGGCCTACTCCTGCACCTAATTTCTATGTTTCTATGTTTCACAGAGTGCTGGAGTAACTCAGCGGGTCAGGCAGCATCTGTGTGGAGAACATGGATAGGTGACGTTTCACAGAGTGCTGGAGTAACTCAGCGGGTCAGGCAGCATCTGTGTGGAGAACTTGGATAGGTGACGTTTCACAGAGTGCTGGAGTAACTCAGCGGGTCAGGCAGCATCTGTGTGAAGAACATGGATAGGTGACGTTTCACAGAGTGCTGGAGTAACTCAGCGGGTCAGGCAGCATCTGTGGAGTGAAGGAACCTTCTTCAGACTGAGAGTCACAGGAAAGTGAGACACAGAGATAAGGAAGTGTAAGGTGTTACTCCAGCACTCTGTATTATATGAATAGTGTCAGGTTAGGAAAATGGGATCTGTGTGTCCTGGTACATCAGTCTCTGAAAGTAAGCATGCAGGTACAGCAGGCAGTGAAGAAAGCCAATGGCCTTCATAACAAGAGGAGTTAAGTCTAGGAGCAAAGAGGTCCTTCTGCAGTTGTCCAGGCCCTGGTGAGAACACACCTGGAGTATTGTGTGCAGTTTTGGCCTGTTGACCTTCATAACAAGAGGAGTTGAGTCTAGGAGCAAAGAGGTCCTTCTGCAGTTGTACAGGGCCCTCGTGAGACCACACCTGGAGTATTGTGTGCAGTTTTGGCCTGTTGGCCTTCATAACAAGAGGAGTTGAGTACAGGAGCAAAGAGGTCCTTCTGCAGTTGTACAGGGCCCTAGTGAGACCACACCTGTAGTATTGTATGCAGTTTTGGTCCCCTAATTTGAGGAAGGATATTCTTGCTATTGAGGGAGCCCAGCGTAGGTTCACGATTAATTCCTGAGATGATGGCGGGACTGTCATATGTTGGAAGAATGGACCGACTGGGTTTGTATTCACTGGAATTCAGAAGGATGAGCGGGGATCTTATAGAATCGTATAAAATTAGTAAGGGTACAAAATCAGCGGGTGCAGCAGCATCTATGGAGCGAAGGAAATAGGCGACGTTTCGGGCCGAAACCCTTCTTCAGACTGAGTTAGCAAGGGGGTTGGACAGGGTAGATGCAGGAAACATGTTCCCCATGTTAGAAACATAGAAATTAGGTGCAGGAGTAGGCCATTCGGCCCTTCGAGCCTGCACCATTCGCCATTCAATATGATCATGGCTGATCATCCAACTCAGTATCCCGTACCTGCCTTCTCTCCATACCCCCTGATCCCTTAGCCACAAGGGCCACATCTAACTCCCTCTTAAATATAGCCAATGAACTGGCCTCAACTACCCTCTGTGGCAGAGATTTCCAGAGATTCACCACTCTCTGTGTGAAAAAAGTTCTTCTCATCTCGGTTTTAAAGGATTTCCCCCTTATCCTTAAGCTGTGACCCCTTGTCCTGGACTTCCCCAACATCGGGAACAATCTTCCTGCATTCCTGGAAGGAATTGGTAACATTTCTGGTCGAGACTGCAAATGTCACCCATTCCTTCTCTCCACAGATGCCGTCTGTCCCGCTGAGTTACTCCAGCGTTTTGTGTCCATTTTTCTAAAGCAGCATCTGCAGTTCCTTGTTTTTAAACCTTTCTGGTTAACCATCTCTGCACCTTCCCCAAAGCCTTCACATCAGTCCTGTAACGGAGTGACCAGAACTGTATGCAATACTCCAAATGCTACCTGACCAATGTCCCTTAAAGCTGCACATATACATTCCTCTCTCCTTATATCACATCCTTTTATCTCCTTGTACAGGGTCTTGGTGAGACCACAACTGGAGTATTGCGTACAGTTTTGGTCTCCAAATCTGAGGAAGGACATTATTGCCATAGAGCGAGTGCAGAGACGGTTCACCAGACTGATTCCTGGGATGTCAGGACTGTCTTATGAAGAAAGACTGGATAGACTTGGTTTATACTCTCTAGAAATTAGAAGATTGAGAGGGGATCTTATAGAAACTTACAAAATTCTTAAGGGGTTGGACAGGCTAGATGCAGGAAGATTGTTCCCGATGTTGGGGAAGTCCAGGACAAGGGGTCACAGCTTAAGGATAAGGGGGAAATCCTTTAATACCGAGATGAGAAGAACTTTTTTCATACAGAGAGTGGTGAATCTGTGGAATTCACTGCCACAGAGGGTAGTTGAGGCCAGTTCATTGGCTATATTTAAGAGGGAGTTAGATGTGGCCCTTGTGGCTAAAGGGATCAGGGGGTATGGAGAGAAGGCAGGTACGGGATACTGAGTTGGATGATCAGCCATGATCATATTGAATGGCGAATGGTGCAGGCTCGAAGGGCCGAATGGCCTCTACTCCTGCACCTAATTTCTATGTTTCTATTTAAAACAGCTATCAGTCCAGTCCAAAGTTAAATGATTGACCATCTAGACATCACACACAGCTTCCTTTCACCCGAACGTCCATCATGCTTTGCTTAGGGTAGTTATCATTAACCGTTTGACACAAGTGGTTAATGACTAGTTCACATTAACTTTGGACCGTCACCGATCTGTGTCTGTCCAATATTCACACCAATGTCGGAATGGCCCAACTCTTGCACCTATTTGTCTGTTTCCCTGGTTTCAGGGCATTTGCAAATGTTGGCATCGGGGGGATGGGTGTATTACGGGGAAAACAAACGGGCCACAGGGCAATAAAGAACCATTTTGCAGTAGAGAGCAGAATTAAATCT
The DNA here is from genome assembly GCA_036785375.1 of Leucoraja ocellata. Classification (NCBI taxonomy): domain Eukaryota; kingdom Metazoa; phylum Chordata; class Chondrichthyes; order Rajiformes; family Rajidae; genus Leucoraja; species Leucoraja ocellata. Next base: position 34,390 of record JAWMAR010003404.1, on the reverse strand, counting down.
AATCCTTAGACAGCAACTTCCAATGTGCTATGAATGCATCTCATAAGTTGCTCCAGTTTGTGGTCAACACTCCCACCATGTGGTGATCCGCTGCACTGCAGGCCCGGTCATTCTGTGGTCAACACTCCCACCATGTGGTGATCCGCTGCACTGCAGGCCCGGCCATTCTGTGGTCAACACTCCCACCATGTGGTGCCGCTGTACAAACTGTATTACACTCGATCCCGGGCGGATAAACTGTATTACACTCGATCCCGGGCGGATAAACTGCATTACACTCGATCCCGGGCGGATAAAGTGTATTACACTCGCTCCCGGGCGGATAAACTGCATTACACTCGATCCCGGGCGGGTAAACTGTATTACACTCGATCCCGGGCGGGTAAACTGTATTACACTCGATCCCGGGCGGATAAACGTTTCTCCCCTCTTTCCCTCCTCCCAGGCAAAGCAAGGCAACTTTATTTATATAGCACATTTCATACACGAGGCAGACTCAAAGTAAAAACATGTCATACAATAAAATGAAATAATAAATTTAAATAAAATAGAACTAAAAGAAAAGAAAAGCAAAATTAAAAATGCATTATAAAAAGTACAAAAGTTAAAAGTGCAATGTAGTTAAGATTTAGCTGAAAGCTAAAGTAAACATAAAAGTTTTCAGTCTTGTTTTAAAAGTGGTCAAAGTTGAGGCAAGTCTTAAATCTTCAGGAGTAAGTAAGAGCTACTTTAAATTTAGTTGCATCTGGGTCCTTCTGAATCATTCATTGCATGTTCCTTTTACATCATTCCACCTTACAATTTGTCATTAAAAATAATAGTTCAGAGATGCAGCGTGGAAACAGGCCCTGTGGCACACAGTGCAGGGAGAAACTTTTGAATCTCTCCCTGCACTGGAGACCCGACCTTTTTCCGTCGGGTCTCAGGTGTCGTTGAGGCCGCAACGAGGAGCGGCCTCCAACGGGAAGAAGCCGGGGACTCTGGTGCCAACTCACCGCTGCCGTCGCGGAGCTGGCCGAGACCGGAGCGGGTGGAGCGGTGGAGGAGCGCTGCTGCTGCTGCTGCTGCTGCCGATGCCGCTGCTGCTGCTGATGCGAAGGCTGCTACTGCGGGTCTGCGGACGGCGGCACCGGGAGCCCGCGGGTCCCTGGGGGGAGACCGCTTTTCGGGGCTCCTGCAACGGCGAATTCTCCCGCCCGTGTTGCGGGGTTGAAGAGCTCCTGGAGCGGGGCCTGACACCACTGCCCCGCGCAGCTGGAATGGCCGCGGGACTTTGCGAGCGCACACCGGGGGCTCTAACACCAAGACCCGGTGTGCGACCTCGCACCACCCGGCATGGCTTCAATGGCCGCGGGACAATCGCCATCGCCAGCCGGGGGCTTTGACTTTGACTCTGACATCGGGAGGGGGAGAGTGCAGTGGAGAGATAAGTTTTTTTGGCCTTCCATCACAGCTATGTGATGGATGTTTATGTAAAATGTAATTATGTTGTGTCTGGGGTCTATTTGTGTGTAATGTATGGCTGCAGAAACGGCATTTCGTTTGGACCTCCAGGGGTCCAAATGACAATTAAATTGACTCTTGACTCTTGACACCATGTCCACGCTGACCAGCGATCTCCGCCCACTAACACTATCCAACACACTCACTCCCCCATTCCTTCCCCCCCTCCTCCACCCGCACACTGCTTCCCCTCCCTCCACCCTCACTCCCTCCCCCCGATGGGTGAAACGGGCACCGATCCGAGCCATGGTGCCCGCTCACCTCATTGTGGCGTCACCAGTTGAAGCTGGTTGAAGAATCTGTGTGTGAAAGTCAGCTTAAAGGGTAGATTTGTCTTTCTCTAAAACTTTAATCACCAATAAGTCATAAAATACAGCATCAAATTTTAAGTGAACCTGATCACTGCATAGAGGGGATAAATGCGAGTCAGAATATGTAAAAATCTGAACATCACTGCGTAGCGTTTAGGCGAAAATAGTTTGAAAAATCCAAACACATACAAGATGAAACTTTTATAGGTATAGAGATTTACATTTCATTTACAGATGATAAACCAGTAACAGACATTGTTTAAGAGGGAACTGCAGATGCTGGAGAATCGAAGGTTACACAAAAAAGCTGGAGAAACTCAGCGGGTGCAGCAGCATCTATGGAGCGAAGGAAATAGGCAACGTTTCGGGCCGAAACCCTTCTTCAGACATTGTTCTGTGAATGAAGAATTTGAACAATGCTGCTGTTGTCACCATCAATCCGCAGCAGGAGCGGGGGCCGCTGGTGGAAAAGTCTCATCCGGGATCGTGCAGGTCCAGCTGCAATAAGTGAATTTGGTATTCCGAAAATCGCATGGAATCAAAGGTCATTCGAGAATTTTAAAAAGGGAACGGGGTGTAACAGCGAGAGAGAGAGAGGGGGTAGATGCAAGTGGGAGACAGGGGGAGTGGGGACAGGGGGAGTGGGGACGGGGAGAGACCGACATTGGCTGAGCTGAAGATGGGATACAACCACTGTCACAAAACGCCGGTGTACAGCGAGGACCAGGGCGGTAAGAACACTCAGTTCACTCAACGCAAACTTGTGCCCGCGGAAATCCCCGCTCCCATCCATCCCAACCACGGTGCAAAAGTCTAATGTGTGGGAAGTCTGAAGGAGGGTCTTCTATCCAGAGGTTCGTGCATGGAGGTGTCGGTCGAGGCCCGTGGACGGGAGCGGGCGATCCAGACCCCGCAGCCAGCGCGGAGGGGAGGTGCCGGCCCCAGCTCGACTCTGCCTGTCCCACCAGAGGGACGAGCGGAGTTGAGCCGGAGTTGGTGCTTCTTGTCCACGCTGCGGCAGAACAGGAAGAAACGAGCTGGAGCCGGCGCCGGCGCCCCCTCCCCCCTGAGCCGCCCCAGACGGGAGCGGACGGGGACAAGACGAGGACGGCCCAACGGCGCCTGCTCAGGAACAAGACGCAGGTCTGCATCCTTGCAGCGGCACGGCCACTGAGAGTGTTTATCCCCAGCGACCCATGACCTGTGCATGCGCAGTCGGAATACCGAACTCGCTTATTGTCCCCCCCCCCCCCCCCCGTCCCCCACTGGAGGGCAGCACCGGATATCCGGCATCATCAGCAGCGGTGCCGCGTATCCGGGTCACGTGACAGCGGCAGGGTCGCCTCTGATGTCACCGCCCGGCCGGCCCGGGAAGCGTTGTGGTTTAAAGGGGAGGGCGGCCGTTTAAAGGGGAGGGCGGGGGAATCAGCCAACAATATTCCGGTCCCCAGGGCGGTGACGTTTACACCCAGAGATGTTCACACGTCCACTCTCACTCCGGGTCTGGGTTCCTGCAGCGACCTCAGTTCCTTCTCCCCGGTTGCACTGAATTTATTCACCCTCAGGCTGAAACAAGTGGAGGAATAAAGAGGAAATAAACAGATGAAACAACAGTGTCAATAACAGGGACTGGGGTTCATATTTCAACAACATTTACAGAACAAAATCACAGGAGAAAGAAGCCCGCGGATGGATGGATGGATGGATCCCCTGATATTTGATCACATTAAACATTAACACAAACACTCACCTGATCAGCTCCAGACTCGGGAGGTTCAGTTTGAGGTGGCAGAGAGCGGGGCACATCGGTCTGTGAGGGAGTTGTGTGTCAGGTACAGCTTCGTCAGTGAGGTGTTTGTACTGAGAGCGGAGACGAGATCCTCGGCTCCAGAATCTGTGAGACCGACACTGTTCAGCCTGGAGATGAGAGAGAGTGAGGGTGAGGGACACAGAGAGACAGGAGACGGTGCAAATCCCCAGTGTTTATCAGTGACACAATTACTGATCATATTAATGTTCAGTGTCAGACACCCAGTGAGTATAAACACAATCTCTCACAGTCTGGGACTTACCCCGGTAGCTGTATTTTACAGTGCGGGTGCCTCAGAGAGTGAGGGTGAGGGACACAGAGAGACAGGAGACGGTGCAAATAGAAACATAGAAATTAGGTGCAGGAGTAGGCCATTCGGCCCTTCGAGCCTGCACCGCCATTCAATATGATCATGGCTGATCATCCAACTCAGTATCCTGTACCTGCCTTCTCTCCATACCCCCTGATCCCCTTAGCCACAAGGGCCATATCTAACTCCCTCTTAAATATAGCCAATGAACTGGCCTCAACTACCCTCTGCGGCAGAGAGTTCCAGAGATTCACCACTCTCTGTGTGAAAAAAGTTCTTCTCATCTCGGTTTTAAAGGATTTCCCCCTCATCCTTAAACTGTGACCCCTTGTCCTGGACTTCCCTAACATCGGGAACAATCTTCCTGCATCTGGCCTGTCCAACCCCTTAAGAATTTTGTAAGTTTCTATAAGATCCCCTCTCAATCTCCTAAATTCTAGAGAGTATAAACCAAGTCTATCCAGTCTTTCCTCATAAGACAGTCCTGCCATCCCAGGAATCAGTCTGGTGAACCGTCTCTGCACTCCCACTATGGCAATAATGTCCTTCCTCAGATTTGGAGACCAAAACTGTACGCAATACTCCAGTTGTGGTCTCACCAAGACCCTGTACAACTGCAGTAGAACCTCCCTGCTCCTATACTCAAATCCTCAAATCAAATCCTTTTGCAATGAATATTAATGTTCAGTGTCAGGCACCCAGTGAGTGTAAACACAATCTCTCACAGTCTGGGACTTACCCCAGTAGCTGTATTTTACAGTCCGGGTTCCTCAGAGCTGCAGACACCAGTTTCACTCCGGAATCTCCCAGTTTATTCGCACTCAGGTACAGCGATGTCACCGTGTGGTTTGTACTGAGAGCGGAGACGAGATCCTCGGCTCCAGAATCTGTGAGACCGGCACGTTGCAGCCTGGAGATGAGAGAGAGTGAGGGTGAGGGACACAGAGAGACAGGAGACGGTGTAAATCCCCAGTGTTTATCAGTGACACAATTACTGATCATATTAATGTTCAGTGTCAGACACCCAGTGAGTGTGAACACAATCTCTCACAGTCTGGGACTTACCGCAGTCTCTGTATTTTACAGTCCGGGTTCCTCAGAGCCGCAGACACCAGTTTCACTCCGGAATCTCCCAGGTCGTTGTCTCCCAGTCTAAACACAAACGGACAGAGTAAGAAACAAACTGATACAAACCCCGGCTGTCCGGTGAGGCTGAGATAGATAACTTCCCCCAAACAGATATTTCTGGAAACACCTCAGCACATTATTGTGGATGTGGTGTTTGGTGACTTTCACCATTTATTCTCATTCCCCGACCGACCGACAAATGTTCCCCGTGCAGAGAACGGCGGCAACGCGTGCGTGTGACCCGGGGGAAGGGGTCGACCACCGGTGACCCGGGGGAGGGAGGGTAAAATAGGAGGGGTGCCCCCCCCCCCTCCCACCCCGTGCACAGTGACGGCCGCTCGGCCCCATAGAAGGGATGCTGGACGGAATAACAAAATAGTGGAACAATTTTACAGTTCAGTGTTAGCATCAAACGGATATTTACCCCAATTGCTGACACTTGTGCAGAGCCGGTCCCAGCCGCTGGAGACCTTCACACTGAATGTGGCAGCTATCCAGATCTAGACGTTTGATTGTATGACAGAGCCTGATGGCATGAGACAGGACCGCACAGTCAATCGGGGTCAGTCCCATCCACTGAATGAAAGTGTTTCCACAGATCCCAGTGTCTGCTGAGCCAGTATAGGACTCTGAGACTCAAACAGGTAGTGCAGCGTGTTCAGGAGCCTCCGTTTATCAGTATCATTCTCTGTGTTTCCAGCCCGACGTTTAACCTCCCCCTTCACCCAGTCACTCACTCGGCAGATTGTTTGTTGAGGGAATTTACCCAGAAACTCCTCCAGGATCCAAGTTGCCCGTGTGGAGGAGAGACCAGCGACAAAACAGAGAAATACTTCAAATCGCCCATCTCTCATGCCGTGGGCTTCAATGAGGAGTGTCGTGATATCCCCGCGATCTACAGTCATGAATTGTGCGAGTGCGGCTACAAACTCTTGGATGGTGAGGTGCGGGAAGGTGTACACCACGCTCCGGGCTGAATCCTCTCTCTCCAAAAGTTCCATCAGGAACCCGGACAGGAACTGGGAAGGCTGCAGATTGTATTCGATCAAATCTTCATCTGTGAACACAATGTTCTTTTCAGCCACTCCAGTGAAGGCCATCTGACCAACCCTCAGTAACACCTCACGGAGGCTCTCAATCTCACGGCCGTGGTTTTTCAGGATGTTGTAAATAAAGTAGCAATATAGTTGTGTGATGGTCTTGGGAACTCGCTGCGGGTCCCGGTGTGTTTGTGTGAAGAAGGGGCCCAGTGTCAGGACAAGGATCCAGCAGTAGGAGGGGTTGTAGCTCATGGTGTACAGGATCTCGTTCTCCTTCACATGTTTGAAAACAGCTGCTGCCACCGTCTGATCTTCAAAATACCTGGTGAAATATTCCTTCCGTTCCTCACCAACAAATCCCAGGATTTCAGCCCAGACACTGATCTTTGCCTTTTCCAGTAAATGTAACGCAGTGGGGCGGGTGGTCACTAGCACTGAACACCATGGGAGCAGCTTGTGCTGGATTAAACTACACAATGTCAGACACTTCACACCAGCACTCGGGATCTGGGCACTGGTGCTTAGGTTCGGTGTCCCTCCGATTGTCAGCAAAATCGATTCTGCCCTTGAATTCATCCAGACCGTCGAATATAAACAGCAATCCCTCTGGGTTCTTCCAGACATCTCCCAGAATATTCCCAAAGTAAGGATATTGCTCCAGAATCAGTTCCTTCAGGGTTATTCTGTGTTTAATCTTGTTCAAATCCCGGAATTTGAAACTGAAGACAAACTGGAAGTGTGGGTATATTTTCCCCGTGGCCCAGTCATGAACAATCTTTTGCACCATTGTTGTTTTTCCGATCCCCGCGACTCCGGCTACTGATGCTGAACTCCCAGATCCGGATTTACTCCGGGAAAAGCTGCTGTGGAACAATTGACCAGTCCTGATTTTTTCCAGTTTTCCCTGGAGATGTTTCTCTTGCCATTCCTCATGGTCCCGGCCTCTTGCAAGCAGCTCATGTTCCACCAGTGTCAGATCTCGAACAGTGGAGATGATTGTGAGCTCAGCGTATCGATCAAGCAGCAGGAAATCCTTAACCTTCTCGTTCATCAGGATGGTGTTCACTCTCAGTGTTTCAGTCTGTGTCCGCAGAGTCTCCTTGTGTTGCTGATGAACATCTGGCACGGGAACAGGCAGATAATGGACACAATGTTAGGTGGCTCAACTCAAACCTCAACATTAAAATCTACAAGAATGAGTCCAATGATCCTGAATTAAATCAATTCACTGGCGGATTTCAGTGCAGTAAGGAGAAAGAGAGAGAGAGAGAGAGAGAGAGAGAGAAAGGGGGGGGGGGGGGAGAAAGAGGGAGGGTGAAGGAGAGAGAGGGAGAAGGAGAGAGAGGGAGAAGGAGAGAGAGGGAGAAGGAGAGAGAGGGAGAAGGGGGAGTGGGAGAAGGGGGAGAGGGAGAGGGAAAGGGGGAGAGGTGGAGGGAAAGGGAGAGGGAGAGGGAAAGGAGGGAGAGGGAGAGGGGGAGAGAGAGGGGGGAGAGAGAGGGGGGGGAGGGAGAGAGGGGGGGAGGGGGAGAAGGGGGGAGAGGGGTGGGGGGGGGGGAAGGGGGCTCGGCTTCCCCCCCCCCCTGGGATAACAGCACATTTGGAAAGTGGTGAAATCATTGGACAAAATCAGCATGGATTTATGAAGGGTAAATCATGTCTGACGAATCTGATAGAATTTTTCAAGGATGTAACTAGTAGAGTGGATAGGGGAGAACCAGTGGATGTGGTGTATCTGGACTTCCAGAAGGCTTTCGACAAGGTCCCACATAAGAGATTAGTATACAAACCTAAAGCACACGGCATTGGGGGTTCAGTATTGATGTGGATAGAGAACTGGCTGGCAAACAGGAAGCAAAGAGTAGGAGTAAACGGGTCCTTTTCACAATGGCAGGCAGTGACTAGTGGGGTGCCGCAAGGCTCAGTGCTGGGACCCCAGCTATTTACAATATATATTAATGATCTGGACAAGGGAATTGAAGGCAACATCTCCAAGTTTGCGGATGACACGAAGCTGGGGGGCAGTGTTAGCTGTGAGGAGGATGCTAGGAGGCTGCAAGGTGACTTGGATAGGTTGGGTGAGTGGGCAAATGCATGGCAGATGCAGTATAATGTGGATAAATGTGAGGTTATCCACTTTGGTGGCAAAAACAGGAAAGTAGACTGTTATCTGAATGGTGGCCGATTAGGAAAAAGGGAGATGCAACGAGACCTGGATGTCATGGTACACCAGTCATTGAAAGTAGGCATGCAGGTGCAGCAGCCAGTGAAGAAAGCGAATGGTATGTTAGCATTCATAGCAAAAGGATTTGAGTATAGGAGCAGGGAGGTTCTACTGCAGTTGTACAGGGTCTTGGTGAGGCCACACCTGGAGTATTGCGTACGGTTTTGGTCTCCTAATCTGAGGAAAGACATGCTTGCCATAGACGGAGTGCAGAGAAGGTTCACCAGACTGATTCCTGGTATGGCAGGACTTTCATATGAAGAAAGACTGAATAGACTCACTAACTAAAATTTGCCCTCGGTACATATTAACTGCAATATAATAATGTATGCATGTTGGTAGGTGCAATCAAAACAAAGATCTTTTTATCATTGTTGTGTTATGAATACCACAGAAAATAATATATACTCTCAAGATCACATTTAATATAATAATATTGCTTAAAGATATCATTATTGGACTTTGCATTTCGGAAAAGTTCCAGCTGAGAGGAAGACAGCAAAATACTGAAAATATTGGGGTGAAAATGACTTCAGGACAGTTTGTTAGGAAAATGAAAGAAATGGTAACAGAATACTTATACAGCTGCGTGAGTATAATTTTATGGATGAGAAATTGTGTTCAACCAATTGATAACTTCTTTGACAAAGTAACTAGCATGTTAGATAACAAGGAAGCCAATGTGTGTAGCACATTTTGTTATACAAAATTGGTCCGTGAAGTGCCCCATAAAAGATTACCGCATTAGATAAGCACCTGTGGACTTGAACGTAATAGGTTAAGTCCAGGGGGTCGGATATGGGGCTTTATGTGTGGGCCAGATATATTGTCAGTGCAGAGGGGCTGGGAGCAAGGACAAGTGTGCATCCAGAGTCAAGGTCTGGAATAGTACTAGGTGTGCAGTCAAAGCCGGGACCAGGGGAGTGTCCAGCATTGGAAAGCTAAGCAGGCAAGCAGCTATGATCAGGGTAGAATAGGGGGCCAGGTGTAAGGCTGGACTCAAGGTCATGAATGAGAGAAGGTATGCAACTGGAGTCAGGGTCAGCAGTAGTACCCGGTGTACAGTGAGACCCAGGTTGGTCAACATGGGCCAAGTGTTTGATTATAATCTGATATCCATACATGAATATGCTAAGATCATTCATGTGCTGTTGGTCAGAGCCTGGGCACTACTGTGCAATGTAATTAGAAATGTAATTTAGCCTAATCTTATTCATAGCTAATCCAATTTAAAGCATAAATACTGCATTCAAGTGGTAGTTAAAAGACTCGCTACAGTGTGCACCAGATTGCACAATTTCAAGCTGAAAAATGCAGAAGCTCCGTACCAATGGGAGGGGGGGGGGGAGGGGGGACACCCTCCTCCCACCCCTCTCCCCTCCTTGGTCTCTCGCAATTTCTCACTCCCAACTCTCACCCAATGTTGGCAGCCCTGGAGAGGGGGGGGGGGGGGGGGGGGTAGAGGAGAGGGAGGGGGGAGAGAGAGAGAGGGGGAGATCACTGCACACACATTCTCTCTGGGAGTGTACTGGATTTCACAGATCTCTTCCACAACCTAATACATTGCAAAACCTTGTACAATTAACGCCCGGAGGAGTTGAACTAATGCAGTGTAATGTTTCCAGTGTATGTCAGAGATCGGGTGATCTAGGAACTACTATATACCTCTTTGGTTACACTCGGACTATCCTTGATCGGACTTTTCTCGTTTTACCTTGCACTAAACATGGTAAATGGTAGCGAATTGAGGAATCCAGTTGAACAGAGGGATCTAGGAATAACTGTGCACAGTTACCTGAAGGTGGAATCTCATGTAGATAGGGTGGTAAAGAAAGCTTTTGGTGTGCTGGCCTTTATAAATCAGAGCATTGAGTATAGAAGTTGGGATGTAATGTTGAAATTGTACAAGGCAATGGTGAGACCAATTCTGGAGTATGGTGTACAATTTTGGTCGCCCAATTATAGGAAGGATGTCAACAAGATAGAGAGAGTACAGAGGAGATTTACTAGAATGTTGCCTGAGTTTCAGCAACTAAGTTACAGTGAAAGGTTGAACAAGTTAGGTCTTTATTCTCTGGAGCGCAGAAGGTTAAGGGGGGACTTGATAGAGGTCTTTAAAATGATGAGAGGGATAGACAGAGTTGACATGGATAAGCTTTTTCCATTGAGAGTAGGGAAGATTCAAACAAGAGGACACAACTTCAGAATTAAGGGACAAAAGTTTAGGGGTAACATGAGGGGGAACTTCTTTACTCAGAGAGTGGTAGCTGTGTGGAATGAGCTTCCAGTGGAAGTGGTGGAGGCAGGTTCGATTTTATCATTTAAAAATAAATTGGATAGGAATATGGATGGGTAAGGAATGGAGGGTTATGGTCTGAGTGCAGGTATATGGGACTAGGGGAAAATAATTGTTCGGCACGGACTTGTAGGGCCAAGATGGCCTGTTTCCGTGCTGTAATTGTTATATGGTTAAACGTTATTCCCTCATAGTTTATCTATACTGTAAATGGCTCGATTATAATCACGTATTGTCTTTCTGCTGACTGGATAACACACAACAAAAGTGTTTCACCGTGCCTCGGTACATGTGATAATACACTAAACTAAACTAAACCCGAATCTACAGACATAGAAGCAATCCATAGTGAATCCCCGTGTCAGTCTAACAATTCCTTAGCCTTTAATCTTCTGATTTCCCATTCTGCAAAGCTCTGAACAGTTTCAGTATTACATCAATACTAACGTCATTGTGAACTGTACATTTCAACACTCACCTTCCATATTAGAGGGTAATTCAGTTAAACTTCTGGTGATGTTCATGTATTCTTGTGGATCAGGACCTGTTCAAATCAACGAGCATTCATTAAAACAGACTTGAATAACATTGTTAACTCCAGTGTTTCAATGTGATATTCAGTTCAGTGTGTTGATTTACGTACCGAGCTCCTGGATTTCTTTCAGTAATTTATCCAGCTTTGGTAATTCATTCTGCATTTTCACAAAGGATTCCCACATCACCCGCCGGGCACGGTTGCCTTTCTTCATCACCAGACTGTGGAAGAGTATGGAACTGTCTCTGCGGTTTCCCTTTACCGCGAGCTCAGCGACACTCTGTGAAGAACAACAATGAATATATTGAGAAGTGACTGAGACAAAGCTAATGGGGAGGGAATTAGCTGTTCAGTGATGGGATATTATGGTTGATTTGAGCATAGTGGCGGGCATTGGATTGCCTCTTCATACACCCATGACACTGTGCTGACAATCTGTGTACTCCCAGAGTCCTGACTGTGTGAATCTCGCTTCACACCTGACAGTGTCCGAGAACACAGCAGAGTACAGCACGGGAACAGGCCATTCAGGCCAATGATGGCTGTGTTGAAATTGATGTGAAATTAATCCAATTCCTTTTGGTCTCACATGGACTGTATCCCACTAGGAATGGACACGTCCAGTCCAACCTGCATTTCATCCTGCTCTGCATTTGGAAGCTATTATGTTCTTTCATCTACATTCTTACCCTCTGTGAGCCGGCATTCACTCATTCACCAGATAACTTTTATATTTCTAGGTATGTTGCAAAACCTACCTGAATCGTCGCTGAGAATCTGCCCCAGCCCGTGTGCGTGATTTTGGCGCTGTTTAGAGGGGGGCGGGTTTAAAACGCGATTTTTACTAGGCTGTTCCAATCGAAGATGTTCAGCCTAGTAAACCATTAACGAAAAATCGCTGAAAGACCCCGTCGCAAAAGGTATTATTAGTTTTTATGGCCTTGAATAATAGTTATAATAGTTTTAAAATCACTCTCTCAACCCGCGACCTCTCGCAGCCCCAGGGTTTTAAAAAGCAAACAATTAAAGGTATGTACCTTATTTTTACATTAAAAGGGGCGTCTTAAGACCCCTTTATACAAAGTTTACTATAGCGAGTAGTTCATTTTGGGCTCTTTATATCCCGCAGTATTTTTCTGGGCATTTGAGGGCACAAATCCAGCGCAATGTGAACGTTCTAAACCAGCGCGTTCATAGGAACCCACTAGAAAGCTGATTTAAAATGGACTTTAATTTACAGCAATTGAACACTAAATTCCTTCCATTTGGCCCATAAATTGATGTAAATGAGATTTAAAAATCATGTTTTATTGTGAATTATTTGTGAATATTATTTGGACACTTGGGCTATTTAAAAATGTTAATCATTTATTAAGAAATGGATAGATGTTTAGATCTAGTAATTGAAGTTTGAAATTAGCTACAATTGGGTAACTAACTAATGATATGCTTTAATTTCAGGTCATCCAAGTAAGATTATTTTATATTTGTTTCAGAATGGTTCAATCTATGACAACTGAAAATTTCATTCAGTTCTCTTAATTTTTAAGAAGGTTATGGGCTTTTGACTGTCCATGATCACAGCTTTTTTGTTATGTCCATAGAAAATCAATAGGGAACAAGATGCTAATTTCCGAGTATGAAAATGGCCATAACTTTTTTATTACTTGAGATATGAAAGTGAATTAGGTGTCAAATTAAACTTCTTTTTATGCTTTATCTGATGGGATCTCCTGCAGCTCACCCCCTCCTCTCACCACACATTAACTCAGCTTCTCTTCCCACAGATGCGTAAATAACCGACCTGCTGAATATTGTGTTGATATGGTAGATTTTAGCAAATGTACATGTGTTTATTTTATTTGTCAATTGAATGATAAGCGAACAGTTCAATGTCTTAGAATAATCCAGCAGGTCAGACAGCATTTCCAAAAACAGAGTTATTTTGTGCAGCACATTGTGTGTTGTTTTGTAAACCAGGATCTGAAGTTCCTTGTGCTTATGTCCAATGCCCTCTGTGGTTTCATGAACTGAACTCAATGTGACCAGTGAAACTGATGACACTTTGGAAGTATTATCGTTTACTGATTCTGGTTGACAAGTTTACTGCTTCCCTGACCGTTGTACTAAGATGCACGTGTAGGAAGAACAGCTGGATCAGAATGGAACATTCCCAGAAATCCCCAGGTCACAGGTTTTATTCCTGATACCAGATCTACAGGACGCAAACTGATCAGTGATCAGTGCCTCCATTGCACTGTTCAGTGTGAGGTGAGGGGACTGTATTGGTGACTCTTCCCCCCCCCCCCCAATGCCGTCAGTTCTGTGACAGGAAACAGAAGTCACCGTGATCCTTCCACTTACCCCGTGTTCTTGTTCATTGAAACATTCCTCCCATTTCATCGTGAAGCTGAGACGTTCAACCCTTTCTTCAATCGCCTGATTCAGTCTCTCCCCATAGAATGTTGTCAGCTGGAACAATAGGTGGTCGTTCCACTGTGTCAGGAGCTCAGAGAATGTACGCGTTAGATCTGTGTATACAAAGAGAGAAGCTAAACACAATCTGAATCAGTCCCCTTGGCTCCCGCTGGAACATTAATCCTGACTGTTCCACCCCCCTCACCCTCCCCCTCCCCCCCCCCATCCCCCACCCCACCCACACCCCACACTATTAGAACTGATCGAAACAGGGTTTTGGAATAAGACACAATGTGCTGCAGTAACTCAGCGGGTGAAACAGTATCTGTGGAGAATATGGATCGGTGATGTTTCAAGTCTAGACCCTTCTTCAGATGGCGGGGAAGGGAGAGACATGTGGACGAGAGGAGGGACAGGTCAAAGCCTGACAAGTAAGTGGCAAGATGAGACTTTTAGTTATATCTATAGGTATGTTACAAAACCTACTTGAATCGTCATTAGGAATCTGCCCTCAGCCAGGCCCGCGATTTTGGCGCTGTTTGGAGGGGGCGGGTTTAAAACGCGATTTTTACTAGGCTGTACTAATCGCACATGTTCAGCCTAGTAAATCATTAACGAAAAATCGCTGCAAGACCCGGTCGCAAAAGGTATTATTAGTTTTATAGGCCTCGATAATATAGTTCTAATAGCTTTAAAATTACTGTTTCATTTCGCAACCATTCGCAGCCCCAGGGTTTTATAGAGCAAACAATTAAAGGTATGTACCTTATTTTTACATTAAATGGGCCATATATATAACCCTATATATCAAGGTATCTATAGCGAATAGCTCATTTTGGGCTTTTTATATCCCGCAGTATTTTTCTCGGCATTTGGGGGCACTAATCCAGCGCGCTGTCAACATTCTAAACCGGCGCGTTCCACATGAACCCACTAGAAAGCCGATTTAAATGGGCATTTATTTACAGCAATTGAACACTAAATTCCTTCCATTTGGCCTATAAATTAATGTAAATTAGATATAAAAATCATGTTATATTGTGAATTATTTGTGAATAATCTTTGGACACTTAGGCTATTTAAAAATGTTAATCTTTCCTTAAGAAATGGGCGTTTGATTATCCAAGATCACAGCTTTTTTGTAATGTCCATTGAAAATCAATAGGGAACAAGGTGCTAATTTCCGAGTATGAAAATGGTCATAACTTTTTTAATACTTGAGATATGAAAGTGAATTTGGTGTCAAATTAAACTTATTGTTATGCTTTATCTGATGGGATAAATTGCAGACTTGATTTTTTAAATCTCAAAATTTTGTAACATTGCTAATATCTATATAACTAAAAGTCTCATCTTGACCACTTCCTGTCTGCGCTGCAAATTGATTTTTGAAAAAACGCTTCCCTATATCGCTGATTTTGGACATCTTACTCACAGTCCTCCACCGCTGAGGCAGCCCCGAGGATTTTTCCGATCGATGAAAAATAAAAAAGTTATGAGCGTTTCAAAATCTTGAGATCAGCTGATTGGTCCTCTCGCCTGTCAATCACCACGATGAAGGTAACGCCCCTTCAGGGGCGTTACCCCTTTTGGTAGGAGGCTGAAATGCTATGAAATTGGATTTGCTGGCCAGCACTCTGCTTGAAATGCTATGAAATTGGATTTGCTGGGGGGGTGGAGAGAAAGAGTGGGGGAGGCGGGGGGACGGGTAAGGGAGGGGGGGGAGAGGGAGGGATGGGGAGAGGGAGGGGCGGTCGAGGGGAAGCAGGAGGGAGGGATGGGAAGAGGGAGGGGAGAGCGGGATTGGGCGGAGAGGGGGAGAATGGGAGGGGGGAGTGGGGGAGAGCGTGAGTGGGCGGAGAGATCGGAGGGGGGGAGAGCGGGAGAGTGGGGCCACTGGAGGGGTGGGGGGAGCTGGAGGGAGGGGTGGGGTGACATTTATACCCCGAGATGTTGTCACATCCACTCTCAGTCCGGGTCTGGTTCCCCGCTGATTCTCCAGCTGGTTCCATCCAGCTGCACTGAACTGATTCGCCCCCATCCTGAAACAAGTGGAGGAATAAAGAGGAAATAAACAGATGAAACAACAGTGTCAATAACAGGGACTGGGGTTAATATTTCAACAACATTTACAGAACAAAATCACAGGAGAAAGAAGCCCGCGGATCCTGTGATATTTTATCACATTAAACATTAACACAAACACTCACCTGATCTGCTCCAGACTCGGGTGGTTCAGTATGAGGCGGCAGAGAGCGGGGACAGATTGGTCTGTGAGGGAGTTGCATGCCAGGTCCAGCTCCATCAGTGAGGGGTTTGTACTGAGAGCGGAGGCGAGATCCTCGGCTCCAGAATCTGTGAGACCGACACTGTCCAGCCTGGAGATGAGAGAGAGTGAGGGTGAGGGACACAGAGAGACAGGAGACGGTGCAAATCTCCAGTGTTTATCAGTGACACAATTACTGATCATATTAATGTTCAGTGTCAGACACCCAGTGAGTGTAAACACAATCTCTCACAGTCTGGGACTTACCCCAGTCTCTGTATTTTACAGTGCGGGTTCCTCAGAGCTGCAGACACCAGTTTCACTCCGGAATCTCCCAGGTCGTTGTTTCCCAGTCTAAACACAAACAGACAGTAAAACCTCTGTCCCACGGAACGAGTTCATTCCAAGAGTTCGCCCGAGTTTGCCCTGATTCGAACTCGGAGATTTACGGTAATGGCCACTCGTTGAAAAATCTTCACGAGTCTTCCCGTGCTTACCTGTCGTTAGCGAGTCTTCCCGAGTACCTGCCGTTAGCGCTAAGAGACGTCCCCGAGCTCCGACGTACCCGCCACGTACATTCTCCGTGCTTACCACGAGTTTGATTTTTTTTTAAACTCAGGAGAGCTGTTGGAATGAACTCGTACCGTGGGACAGGGCTATTAGAAACAAACTTATACAAACCCTGGCGAGGCTGAGATAGATAACTTCTCCCAAACGTATATTTATGGAAACACCTCAGCACATTATTGAATAAATCTCCGTTGTTGTGGTGTTTGGTGATTTTCACCATTTATTCTCATTCCCTGACGACCGGGAAATGTTCCCCGTGCAGAGAACGGCGGCAACATGCGCGACCCGGGGGAGGGGAGGGGCCAGAGTAGACCACCAGCCACCCGGGGGAGGGGGGATCCAGAGTAGACCACCGGTGACCCATGGGAGGGGGGAAACCAGAGTAGACCACTGGTGACCCATGGGAGGGGGGAAACAAAGTGAACCACTGGTGACCTGGGGGAGGGGGGAACCAGAGTAGACCACTGGTGACCTGGGGGAGGGGGGAACCAGAGTAGACCACTGTTGACCCATGGGAGGGGGGAACCAGAGTAGACCACCGGTGACCCATGGGAGGGGGGAACCAGAGTAGACCACCGGTGACCCATGGGAGGGGGGAAACAAAGTGAACCACTGGTGACCTGGGGGAGGGGGGGAACGGAGTAAACCACCGGTGACCTATTGGAGGGAGGGACGGAGTAAACCACCAGCAACCTGGGGGAGGGAGGAACGGAGTAAACCACCAGCAACCTGGGGGAGGGGGGGAGACAGAGTCCACCAACGGTGACCCATGGGAGGGGGGAACGGAGTCGACCACCAGCAACCTGGGGGAAGAGGGGAAGGAGTAAACCACCAGCAACCTGGGGGAGGGGGGAACAGAATAAACCACTGGTGACCCATTGGAGGGGGGGGGGGGGACGGAGTAAACCATCAGCAACCTGGGGGAGGGGGGAACGGAGTAAACCACTGGTGACCTGGGGGAGGGGGGAACAGAGCCGACCACCAGCAACCCGGGGTAGGGACAAGAGGACAGCAGAATCGACCACCGGCGAGCCGAGGGGGGTTAAAATAGGAGTGGGTGCCCCCCCCCCCCCCACCCCCGTGCACAGTGACGGCCGCTCGGCCCCATAGAAGGGGTGCTGGACGGAATAACAAAACAGTGAAACAATTTTACAGTTCAGTGTTAGCAACAAACGGACAGTTACCCCAAGCGCTGACACTTGTGCAGAGCCGGTCCCAGCCGCTGGAGACCTTCACACTGAATGCGGCATCTCCACAGATCGAGGTGTTTGATTGTACCACGGGGCCTGATCACATGAGACAGGACCGCACAGTCAATCGGGGTCAGTCCCAGTCCACTGAAGGAAAGTGTTTCCACAGATCCCAGTGTCTTCTGAGCCAGTGCAGGATTCAGAGACTCAAACAGGTAGTGCAGCGTGTTCAGGAGTCTCCGTTTACCAAACTCACTCCGTGCATCTCTAATCTGACGTTGAACCTCCTCCTTCACCCAGTCAATCACTCGGCAGATTGTTTCATTAGGAAATGGACCCAGAAACTCCTCCAGGACCCGAGCTGCCCGTGGGGAGGAGAGACCAGCGACAAAACGGAGAAATACTTCAAATCGCCTGTCTGTCGTGCTGTGGACTTCAGACAGGCGTTTCACGATATTCCTAGGATCTACAGTCATGAATTGTGCGAGTGCGGCTACAAACTCTTGGATGGTGAGGTGCGGGAAGGTGTACACCACGCTCCGGGCTGAATCCTCTCTCTCCAAAAGTTCCATCAGGAACCCGGACAGGAACTGGGAAGGCTGCAGATTATATTTGACCAAATCTTCATCTGTGAACACAATGTTCTTCTTGGACACTCCAGTGAAGGCCATCTGACCAACCCTCAGTAACACCTCACGGAGGTTCTCAATCTCACGGCCGTGGTTTTTCAGGATGTTGTAAATAAAGTAGCAATATAGTTGTGTGATGGTCTTGGGAACTCGCTGCGGGTCCCGGTGTGTTTGTGTGAAGAAGGGGCCCAGTGTCAGGACAAGGATCCAGCAGTAGGAGGGGTTGTAGCTCATGTGTACAGGATCTCGTTCTCCTTCACATGTTTGAAAACAGCTGCTGCCACCGTCTGATCTTCAAAATACCTGGTGAAATATTCCTTCCGTTCCTCACCAACAAATCCCAGGATTTCAGCCCGGACACTGATCTTTGCCTTTTCCAGTAAATGTAACGCAGTGGGGCGGGTGGTCACTAGCACTGAACACCCTGGGAGCAGCTTGTGCTGGATTAAACTACACAATGTCAGACACTTCACACCGGGATTCAGGATCTGCGCACTGGTGCTGTGGTTCTGTGTCTCCCCGACTGTCAGCAAAATCGATTCCACCCTTGAATTCATCCAGACCGTCGAATATAAACAGCAATCCCTCTGGGTTCTTCCAGATCTCGCCCAGAATATTCCCAAAGTAAGGATATTGCTCCAGAATCAGTTCCTTCAGGGTTATTCTGTGTTTAATCTTGTTCAAATCCCGGAATTTGAAACTGAAGACAAACTGGAAGTGTGGGTATATTTTCCCCGTGGCCCAGTCATGAACAATCTTTTGCACCATTGTTGTTTTTCCGATCCCCGCGACTCCGGCTACTGATGCTGAACTCCCAGATCGGGATTTACTCCGGGAAAAGCTGCTGTGGAACAATTGATCAGTCCTGATTTTTTCCAGTTCTCCCCGGAGATGTTTCTCTTGCCATTCCTCATGGTCCCGGCCTCTTGCCAGCAGCTCATGTTCCACCAGTGTCCGATCTCGAACAGTGGAGATGATTGTGAGCTCAGCGTATCGATCAAGCAGCAGGAAATCCTTAACCTTCTCGTTCATCAGGATGGTGTTCACGCTCAGTGTTTCAGTCTGTGCCCGTAGTCTCCTTGTGTTTCTGTTGAACATCTGTGGACATAGAGGTTGAAAATGAACATTATCCAGAAAATATTTCAACAGCCCAAATGTAATTCCGAATGTGTTTGCTTTAGGCTACATTGATCACTTTATTAACAGAATGAAGACTGTTTCACGGAGCACCTAGTCCACACCTTACTCTGTAGTGGCCACGGGGCATGAATATGGGAACTTGCCTTCACTGATCAACTGAACGAGGAAACACAGTCGAGGGTAACAGTCGATAGGATCAATTACAATGTGTTGGGCTTTGCTTCGATTCGTTTAATTTAGTTTTACTTTAGGGAATTGAATGCAACATCTCCAAGTTTGCGGATGACACGTAGCTGGGGGGCAGTGTTTGCTGTGAGGAGGATGCTAGGAGGCTGCAAGGTGACTTGGATAGGTTGGGTGAGTGGGCAAATGCATGGCAGATGCAGTATAATGTGGATAAATGTAAGGTTGTCCACTTTGGTGGCAAAAACAGGAAAGTAGACTATTATCTAAATGGTGGCCGATTAAGAAAAGGGGAGATTCAACGAGACCTGGGTGTCATGGTACACCACTCATTGACAGTAGGCATGCAGGTGCAGCAGGCAGTGGAGAAAGCGAATGGTATGTTAGCATTCATAGCAAAAGTATTTGAGTACAGTAGCAGGGAGGTTCTACTGAAGAAGGGTTTCGGCCCGAAACGTTGCCTATTTCCTTCGCTCCATGGATGCTGCTGCACCCGCTGAGTTTCTCCAGCTTTTTTGTGTACCTTCGATTTTCCAGCATCTGCAGTTCCTTCTTAAACAGGTTCTACTGCAGTTGTACAGGGTCTTGGTGGGACCACACCTGGAGTATTGCGTACAGTTTTGGCGTCCTAATCTGAGGGAATATATTCTTGCCATAGAGGAAGTACAGAGAAGGTTCACCAGACTGATTCCTGGGATGGCAGGACTGTCATATGGCTTGTTCTCGCTAGAATTTAAAAGATTGAGGGGGAATCTTATAGAAACTTACAACATTCTTAACGGGTTGGACAGGCTGGATGCAGGAAGATTGTTCCCGATGTTGGGGAAGTCCAGGGCAAGTGGTCACAGTTTAAGGATAAAGGGGAAATCCTTTAGGATCGAGATGAGAAAAACATTTTTCACGCAGAGCGTGGTAAATCTCTGGAACTCTCTGCCACAGAAGGTAGTTGAGGCCAGTTCATTGGCTATATTTAAGAAGGAGTTAGATGTGGCCCTTGTGGCTAAAGGGATCAGGGGGTATGGAGAGAAGGCAGGTAGCGGATACTGAGTTGGATGATCAGCCATGATCATATTGAATGGCAGTGCAGGCTCGAAGGGCCGAATGGCCTCTACTCCTGCAGCTATTTTCTATGTTTCTATGTTTAGAGGAAACAGGCCATTCGCCCAACCAAATCCACGCCAATCATCGATCACCTGCACGACTTTTTCTTCCCACTCGGGACAATTTGCCAGAAGCGAATTAACATACAAACTGCACGTCTTGGGAATGTGGGAGGAAACCGGAGCACCCGGAGAAAACCCACATGGTACACTCCATTGAGGATAAATGGGGATCCTGTGGATAGGGTGAACTATTTTAAATATCTGGGAGTCCACATCTCTGAGGATATGACATGGGCATCACACGCCTCAGCACTCGTGAGTAAGGGGTAAGGCAGCGCCTTTACCACCTCAGGCAATTGAGGAAATTCAGAGTGTCTCCGAGGATCCTCCAGTGCTTCTACGCAGCGGCGGTGGAAGGCATCTTGTCCGGGAACATTACCATCTGGTTTGGGAATTGCTCTGCCAAGGACAAGAAGGCTCTGCAGAGAGTAGTGCGTTCGGCCGAACAAACGCACTATGGGAACTTCACTCGCCCCCCTGCAGGAACTATACATCAGGACGTGCAACTCCAGAGCAAATAAAATCATGGGAGACCCCTTCCACCCCTGCAACGGACTGTTCCAGCTGCTACGGTCAGGCAAACGCCTCCGTTGCCATGCGGTGAGAACGGAGAGGTTCAGAAGGAGTTTCTTCCCAGAGGCAAATCGGACTGTAAACGCCTATCTCACCAGGGACTAACTCTACTGAACGTTTTTCTTTCCATTATTTATTATGTAAAAGAATATGTATGTTATGATTGTGTTTATAGTTTGTTTGGTTGTTTTGTTGTTTGTCTTTTGCACAAATGTCCATGAGCATTGCCACTTTCATTTCACTGCACATCTCGTATGTGTATGTGACAGATAAACTTGACTTGACTTGGTCACAGGGAGAAGGTACAAGCTCCACACAGACAGCACGTGTAGTTAGTATCGAGCTGGGGTCTCTGGCGCTGTAAGGCAGCAACTCTGCACCACTGTAACACCACTGTGTCACATGTGTATCAGGACGGTGATGCTCACCTCTCATAGTCAGATTGTGAGAAGGCAGATTGTGAATGGACCTATTCTAACCAACAGCTCATGACATTTCATGGAGTCTCCCAGTCCATTTCCTGGAATATCTGGACTTGAGACGGGATTGGACTCATTATACCCGCTCCGTGTATTCCAATAACAAAGGCCACATGACATTCACCTCCGCCCAACCCCACAGCTCTTTGTCCATGCCGGTCTAATTCTGTATTCATCTCCTAATGTACTTTTGGGCCATTATCCAGTCTGTGTCCACCACACCATCATGTAAATATTATATCCACAACCCAACTATTCGATTATATTCACTTTACCACCTTGTTACAGGTTCTCCTGTCAATCCATATAGATTACTGTTCTCAGGACAGACGGAGCCAGCGCCATTGAACACAATCTCTCTCCTTCTCTAGACTGAGCCAGTGTTGACTCTACAAACCTCCATCACATTCCTACTCTGTATCACTGCGGCCTGCTCTGTACGTGGCAACCATCGTCTGAACTCGGGCAATTCCCCAGCAACTCCAAGCAAGTCCGGAGTTCTGCTGTAGAACTCCACATTGCAATGACAAGGCTGAATGATGTTTAAAAATAGAAGAACATATGAAATGGATCCCTGGGTCAGCTTACAACATATATTTAGTCACAAATCAGGCTTTTCCACACTAGATTGATACAGAAAGACAAGTCTAGGTTTGCAGGTACACAAAAAAGCTGGAGAAACTCAGCGGGTGCAGCAGGATCTATGGAGCGAAGGAAATAGGCAACGTTTCGGGCCGAAACCCTTCTTCAGACTCAGTCTAGGTTTGCCTCAGGTTGCTGTGTATTGACATAATGACCAATGACTTTGAAATGCGTCTACCATTTGAGGAGAGCCCAAGCTCAGATTAATCGCAGTAAGGGTATTGAGACAATGTCCGATGCCTTTGAGGTATGCAGTGACTGATGAACTACCTTGTACCAAATGTCTGATGCCTTTGATATGCAAGTCCTTGTGGAAGAAGATGTCATTGAATCTGGTGCTATGTTAACTTCAGATATCCAATATAAAATGTAGTTGCTTGTTACATGGTAAATGGTAGGGAATCGAAGAATGTAGGTGAACAGAGGGATCTGGAAATAACTGTGCACAGTTCCCTGAAAGTGGAATCTCATGTAGATAGGGTGGTAAAGTAAGCGTTTGGTGTGCTGGCCTTTATAAATCAGAGCATTGAGTATAGAAGTTGGGATGTAGTGTTAAAATTGTACAAGGCATTGGTGAGGCCAATTCTGGAGTATGGTGTACAATTTTGGTCGCCTAATTATAGGAAGGATGTCAACAAAATAGAGAGAGTACAGAGGAGATTTACTAGAATGTTGCCTGGGTTTCAGCAACTAAGTTACAGAGAAAGGTTGAACAAGTTAGGGCTTTATTCTTTGGAGCGCAGAAGGTTAAGGGGGGGACTTGATAGAGGTTTTTAAAATGATGAGAGGGATAGACAGAGTTGACGTGGAAAAGCTTTTCCCACTGAGAGTAGGGAAGATTCAAACAAGGGGACATGACTTGAGAATTAAGGGACTGAAGTTTAGGGGTAACATGAGGGGGAACTTCTTTACTCAGAGAGTGGTGGCTGTGTGGAATGAGCTTCCAGTGAAGGTGGTGGAGGCAGGTTCGTTTTTATCATTTAAAAATAAATTGGATAGTTATATGGATGGGAAGGGAATGGAGGGTTATGGTCTGAGCGCAGGTATATGGGACTAGGGGAGATTATGTGTTCGGCACGGACTAGAAGGGCCGAGATGGCCTGTTTCCGTGCTGTAATTGTTATATGGTTATATCTACATTGATAATTTCATTCCAAGTATTACCGATTATGGCCTTTCAATTATCTGCCAAATGTGTGATCATTCGATGATGCATTTCTATCGCCGCAAGTGGATTTGAACCAGTATTTGTGGATGATTAGTCAACATGTTGGGCGGAGAAATGACATTTCAAGTTTAATCCTGATGTGGGCAAGTTGATGCATGTTGGACGGGTAAATAAAACCAGGATATTCACCATGAATGACAAGGGCCTAGAGACCACTGAGAAACACCTGCACAGATCTATAGATCCCTAAAGTCAGCAGCACACACACAGAGGCAACACTTAACATTCTTGTCATTAGCTGCAGTAAGTTCAGGGAGGCCTGGATACAAATTTATAGGGAGTTGATTAAGCCTTAAGTTAGAGGAGTGTGTACAATTCTGATCTCCATACTGTGGGAAGGATGCCTTTGTACTGGAAGCGATGCAGAGGAGATTCAGGATATTGCTCGGAAATGAATATTTCAATTATCAGCAGAAAGACTTGGTTTATACTCTCTAGAATTTAGGAGATTGAGAGGGGATCTTATAGAAACTTACAAAATTCTTAAGGGGTTGGACAGGCTAGATGCAAGAAGATTGTTCCCGATGTTGGGGAAGTCCAGGACAAGGGGTCACAGCTTAAGGATAAGGGGGAAATCCTTTAAAACCGAGATGAGAAGAACCTTTTTCACACAGAGAGTGGTGAATCTCTGGAACTCTCTGCCACAGAGGGTAGTCGAGGCCAGTTCATTGGCTATATTTAAGAGGGAGTTAGATGTGGCCCTTGTGGCTAAAGGGATCAGGGGGTATGGAGAGAAGGCAGGTACGGGATACTGAGTTGGATGATCAGCCATGATCATATTGAATGGCGAATGGTGCAGGCTCGAAGGGCCGAATGGCCTACTCCTGCACCTAATTTCTATGTTTCTATGTCTAAACTGGAGTGATTTAAGTCGTCTTCCTTGAAGCTGGGGCGGACAAGCAGTGATCTGATAAAGGTACAGAATTCTGTGAGAAAAGTACCGTCGATGGAAAAAAATAGTTTTCTCCATAGTAGAGGTGGCTAACACTAGGGGACATCGATTTAAAGTGACGTAAGTAAGTTTATTGGCCAAATATTCACATACAAGGAATTTGCCTTGGTGCTCCGCCCACAAGTAACAACATGACATACAGTGACAGTTACAAATGACTCAGAAAACACTAAACATTAACAATAATAAAACATTAATGATAAAACACCATTGGTCAAGCATGTGAACCAACAAAATACCAGATCAAGGGGAGGCTACAGAATTTTGGCTGTTGAGTAGAGCAACTACTCGTGGATAAAAACTGTTTTTATGTCTGGCTGTGGCAGCTTTGACCGTCCGGAGTTGCCTTCCAGAGGGAAGTGATTCAAAGAGTTTGTGGGCAGGGTGAGAGGGGTCAGAGATGATCTTGCCCGCTCACTTCCTGGCCCTTTGCAGTGTACAGTTCGTCAATGGAGGGAAGGTTGCAGCCAACAGCCAACATGCAGGGTCCATGAGGTTTACAGGATGATCTTTCAGGAAGAATCTTTCAGCAGTGATGGCTGCAGTCTGGGACACACTGCCTGAGGTGGTGTTGGAGGCAGGTACTCTGTCACAACATTGTCGGGGCACCTGGATGTCCATTCAAATTGTAAATGGATAGTAGGCGACAGACCAAGTGCTCAGAAATGGGATTAGTGTAGTTAAATTGACAAGTGGGAGACGGTCAAAGGCTCATTTCTGCGCAGAATCTGATTCTGGATTCTGATATTCTGACTTAACTTTTGTGGCAACTCAGATCATTTGTTTCCAAAAAGAGGGCTGATTTATCAGACAATTCCTGCATCTGCCCACCTGTGACAGTGATGTCCCTGTAGATGTCAACTCTCTGGGCTCACCCCCTTCCCTATTCCCACTTCCCTGTGAACCTCATTTCTTGCATCAGGTGCACACCCACTCTCAGGGCATCATATATATGTCACAGAAGGCCCACAAACCTTTTTGTTCCTTTGCTGTAGAGGCCACTGAATCACCTCCCCAGTTACCAGCTTCAGCCATGATGTCGACAGACGATCACAAACTCTGTAGCTCTGGAATAAACAATATTAATAGAACCATCAGGTGACAATTGAATGTGAAGGAAGACATTGCCTTGTGAACCAACAAACAGCATTACAGTGCAGCGGAGATGTGGAAAACACCCCATCCAAACAATAGACAATAGACCATAAGTGCAGGAGTAGGCCATTCGGCCCTTCGAGCCAGCACCACCATCCAATAGACAATAGGTGCAGGAGTAGGCCATTCGGCCCTTCGAGCCACACCACCATCCAATAGACAATAGGTGCAGGAGTAGGCCATTCGGCCCTTCGAGCCAGCACCACCATCCAATAGACAATAGGTGCAGGAGTAGGCCATTCGGCCCTTCGAGCCACACCACCATCCAATAGACAATAGGTGCAGGAGTAGGCCATTCAGCCCTTCGACCCAGCACCGCCATCCAATGTGATCATGGCTGATCATCCACAATCAGTACCCCGTTCCTGGCTTTTCCCCATATCCCCCGACTCCACTATCTTTAAAAACCCTATCTAGCTCTCTCTTGAAAGTATCCAGAGAACTGGCCTCCACCGCCCTCTGAGGCAGAGACATCCACAGTTCACAACTCTCTGTGTGAAAACAAGATGGTGTACCCCTGTAAATTAGCAAACATGAAAATCAGAGGTAGACCACCTAGCTCTTCATGTCTGCCCTGTCATCCATAAGACTGTGTCTGATCTATCCGAGGCAGCAATTCATCATCTGTGCCAGATCCCTGAAGCTTTCAAACCCCCTGATCACCGTATCACTATTCCAGACCAAACACGGCCAATCCCCAACATCCACACCTCACCTGTTTAGAGGCTTCAACTCACAGGGAAAGAGGAAAAATATCCACTGATGGGGAATTACTGTCACACTCTGCTATGGCCCTATTCTTCCCACAACCCTGCCATCCAGGACAAAAGCTTCTACACCTCCATGTTACCCATTGCCAAATTCCCCACTAGCTGGAACGGGGAATAAACCATTTCATGGGCCAACTGCAAACGGCCCAACTCTGCTGGAAACTGTAGTCCCCACTGCTCCCATGGCACATTCCACCACATCCCTGGAGTTCCCATTCCAGAATAGAAGGATGATATCCCAGGCCTGGACTCTGCAGTGTCTCCATGATGTCAGGTGATGTCTGCAGTCTCACCCCCAGTCCCACTTCACAGGAGAATCATCCGTCTCATCTTTACAGGACACTGCCCAAACCGGTTGTGAAAGTCACACGTCACCCTACAGTGGACAATAGATTTGTGCTAATTTCAAATTTCCTCACATACCCAATAGTCCCAACTCATTTGAATAATGAAATGAGAATTGACATGTACAAAATGCATTCTGTGTTGCAAATCCAAAATCCTCAAAGTATCCTTTCCTTTTACTATCATTCTGCTGCAACTTCTCCTGGGATCACTAGGATCACTGTGAAGGCTCAGAAAGGCAATTGAGGAAGTTTTATCCACAAAAATATCTGAAAGCGGAAATGACAAGCTGACGGTTTCATTATGAAATAGTTCCCTGAACATTGAGCCATTTAGTAAGTGTAAAACAAAATGGGACATTTGCTTTGACTCCAGCAGACTGCTCAGCTCATTCAACACATCAAGTGTTGGTTACAACTTTATACAAGCGTGTGTGATGGATGTGCAGCATGAATCTTGGTTTCTTGGTCCTCCAAATTGGAATTTAAACTGGAATCACCACCAACACATCCAATGACAAAACGCAGCAGCAGCAGCTGTTGCTCAACATGACTTTCCTGCTTCAAACTATCACTGGGACACATTTACTCACAACAATAACTTCAATGTGCCCACAGACAAGAGCGAATCACATTCAATGGGGGAATTTAACCCAAGTCTCTCCGCAAGATTAGAGCCGTTCACTGGGGAGCGGCGGGAAATATATTCACCGATGGATGGATGTCAATCTGCTGTCCTCACCCCCCGGCCCTGAGTCACCCTGCCAACACTGCCAGTAGTTAAAATGGCCGCCTATAACTTCACCCCCATTGACTTCAATGGGAGACTGCCAGTAGTTAAAATGGCCGCCTATGACTTCACCCCCATTGACTTCAATGGGAGACTACCAGTAGTTAAGATGGCCGCCTATGACTTCACCCCTATTGACTTC
Organism: Leucoraja ocellata; assembly: GCA_036785375.1. Lineage (NCBI taxonomy): Eukaryota > Metazoa > Chordata > Chondrichthyes > Rajiformes > Rajidae > Leucoraja > Leucoraja ocellata. Next base: position 6,602 of record JAWMAR010003404.1, on the reverse strand, counting down.
AATGGGAGACTGCCAGTAGTTAAAATGGCCGCCCATGACCACACTCCTATTGACTTCAATGTGAGACGGCTAATACTTTGGGGAGTCTGCATTAACGTTGAATTCTCCCAGTTTTGCTAGCCCTTGCTGTCTCCTCCCCTTCCTTAACCCTCGAGCTGTCTCCTCCCACCCCCCCCCCCCCCCCCACCGCCCTCGGACTCCTCCTCCTCCCCTTTTCCTTCCTTCTACCCCCCCCCATCAGTCTGAAGAAGGGTTTCGGCCCGAAACGTTGCCTATTTCCTTCGCTCCATAGATGCTGCTGCACCCGCTGAGTTTCTCCAGCATTTTGTCTACCGGCTAGTAGTTACGATGGCTGCCACTGGCCTCACTAAGTACTCCCCACTCATCAGACGGGTTAAACCAACTGTAAGGACAGTTAAAGTCTGGTCAGAGGAAGCGGACTTCACACTTCAGCAGTGTTTTGGAAACACTGACTGGAAGGCGTTTGCAGCCCAGGCCACCCTTGACTCTCACACGGACATTGATTCCTATACATCCTCTGTTCTGGACTTTATAAACTCCACCATCAATAGTGTCACCTCCCTCAAACAGGTGACCATATACCCGAATCAGAAGCCATGGATGAACAGCGAGGTCAGGCTACTGCTGAAAGCACGGGACACCGCTTTCAGGTCAGGCGATGCTCGAGCCTACAGTTCATCCAGGGCTAACCTGAAGAGGGGCATCAGGAAGGCCAAGCACTGCCATAAGCTCAGGATTGAGGAGCACTTCAACAACAACTCCGACCCCCGACGCATGTGGCAAGGCATCCAGGCCATCACGGACTACAGACCCTCCAACATCACCCCCACATCCAGCGACGCCTCCTTCCTTGAGGAGCTTAATCACTTCTATGGCCGCTTCGACAGGGACAATCTAGAGACAGCCATCAAGGCTGTGCTACCTGCCGATCACCAACCCCTCACACTCACCCCCTACGACGTGTACGTGGCACTGAGTAGGACTAATGCACGTAAGGCTGCTGGCCCTGACGGCATCCCCGGGCGCGTGCTCAGTGCCTGTGCTGCGCAGCTGACAGATGTCTGGACTGACATCTTCAACCTGTCACTTGCCCAAGCAGTTGTCCCCACTTGCCTTAAAGCCACCTCCATCGTGCCAGTGCCAAAACACTCCACTGCGGCAAGCCTCAACGACTTCCGCCCAGTTGCACTTACCCCCATCATCACCAAGTGCTTCGAGAGGCTGGTCCTGGCACACCTCAAAAGCTGCCTACCCCCCACACTGGATCCCTTTCAGTTTGCCTACCGCAAGAACAGGAGTACGGAGGATGCCATCTCAACGGCACTTCACTCCGCCCTCTCCCACCTTGACAACAGAGACACTTATGTAAGAATGCTGTTCATCGATTACAGCTCAGCATTCAACACCATTATTCCATCAAAACTGATCACCAAACTCGGTAACCTGGGCATCGACCCCTCCCTCTGCAACTGGATACTGGACTTTCTATCCAACAGACCCCAGTCTGTGAGGTTAGACAAGCACACCTCTTCAACCCTCACCCTGAACACCGGCGTTCCTCAGGGCTGTGTGCTGAGCCCCCTCCTCTACTCCCTCTTCACCTATGACTGCACACCTGTACATGGTACTAACACCATCATCAAGTATGCAGATGATACAACGGTGATTGGCCTCATCAGCAACAACGATGAGCTGGCCTACAGGGAGGAGGTCCAGCACTTAGCAGCATGGTGCGCTGACAACAACCTGGCCCTTAACTCCAAGAAGACCAAGGAGCTCATTGTAGACTTCAGGAAGTCCAGAGGTGGCACGCACAGCCCTATCCACATTAACGGGACGGAGGTGGAACGTGTTTCTAGCTTCAGGTTCCTGGGAGTCAACATCTCCGATGACCTCTCTTGGACCCACAATACCTCTACTCTGAACAAGAAGGCTCATCAGCGTCTCTTCTTCCTGAGGAGACTGAAGAAGGTCCATCTGTCTCCTCAGATCCTGGTGAACTTCTACCGCTGCACCATCGAGAGCATCCTTACCAACTGCATCACAGTATGGTATGACAACTGCTCTGTCTCCGACCGGAAGGCACTGCAGAGGGTGGTGAAAATTGCCCAACGCATCACCGATTCCACGCTCCCCTCCATTGAGTCTGTCCAAAGCAAGCGCTGTCTGCGGAGGGCGCTCAGCATCGCCAAGGACTGCTCTCACCCCAACCATGGACTGTTTACCCTCCTACCATCCGGGAGGCGGTACAGGTCTCTCCGTTGCCGAACCAGTAGGTCTAGGAACAGCTTCTTTCCGGCGGCTGTCACTCTACTAAACAACGTACCTCGGTGACTGCCAATCACCCCCCCCCCCCCCGGACACTTATTATTATTTTTTTTTATTCAAATCGTTTGCTATGTCGCTCTTCAAGGGAGATGCTAAATGCATTTCGTTGTCTCTGTACTGTACACTGACAATGACAATTAAAATTGAATCTGAATCTGAATCTGAATCTGAGAGGGAGGGGGAAGAGAGGGAGAAGGCAGAGCGGGGAGGATCAGAGAGGGAGGGGGAACAGAGAGGGAGCGGGCAGAGAGGGAGGGGGCAGAGAGAAGGGGGCAGAGAGAAGGGGGCAGAGAGGGAGGAGGCGGCAGGAAGGGGGAGAGAGGGAGGGGTAAGATAGGGAGACGGAAGAGAGGGAGGGGGACAGAGAGGGAGGGGGCAGCGAGGGTGGCGGAAGAGAGGGAGGGGGCAGAGAGGGAGTGGGGACAGAGAGGGAGTGGAGACAGAGAGGGAGGGGGATGAGAGGGGGTCAGAGAGGAAGGCGGGCAGAGAGGGAGGAGATAGAGAGGGAGGGGGAAGAGAGGTAGGACAGAGAGGGATGGGGCAGAGAGGGAGGGGGACAGAGAGGGGGCAGAGAGGGGGAAGGCAGAGAGGGAGGGGGAAGAGAGGGATGGGGCAGAGAGGGAGGGGGGACAGAGAGGGGGCAGAGAGGGAGAAGGCAGAGAGGGAGGGGCAGAGAGGGAGGGGGCAGAGAGGGAGCAGAGAGCGAGGGGGCAGAGAGAAGGGGGCAGAGAGGGAGGGGAAGAGAGGGAGATGGGAAGAGAGGGAGGCGGCAGAGAGGGAGGTAGCAGATAGGGATGGCGCAGAGAGGGAGGGGAGGAGAGAGTGAGTGGGGCAGAGAGGAGGCAGAGAGGGAGGGGGCAGAGAGGGATGGGGCAGAGAGGGAGGGGGAGAGAGGGAGGGGGGACAGAGAGGGTGCAGAGAGGGAGGGGGCAGAGAGGGAGGGGGAGAGAGGGAGGGGGGGGAGAGGGAGGGGGGACAGAAAGGGTGCAGAGAGGGAGGGGGCAGAGAGGGAGGGGGAAGAGAGGGAGGGGGGAGAGAGGGAGGGGACAGAGAGGCAGGGGGTAGATAGGGAGGGGGGACAGTGAGGGAGGAGGAACAGAGGGAGGGGATAGAGAGGGAGGGGGCAGAGAGGGAGGGGTCAGGGAGGGAGGGGTCAGAGAAGGAGGACAGAGAGGGATGGGACAGAGAGGGAAGGGGGCAGAGAGGGAGGGGGAGAGAGGGAGGATGCAGAGAGGGAGGAGCAGAGAGGGATGGGACAGAGAGGGAGGGGGCAGAGGGAGAGGGAGACAGAGAGCGAGGGGAAGGGGGTAGATAGGGAGGGGTAGATAGGGAGGAGGAGTGGTTGATAGGGAGGGGAAGGGTAGGTAGGGAGGGGGCGGGGTAGATAGGGAGGGGAAGGGGGTAGGTAGGAAGGGGGAGGGGATAGAGGGGAAGGGAAAGGTGGCAGAGGCAGATCCACCAGGCACCGGGCGGCGGACCTGAGCGATGCCGCGGGCGTGCGAGCGGACGTCGGCCCGAGGACCGCAAGTTCGGCCGCCGCAGTCTCCAGTCAAGGGACCGACATCATCTCCAGGCTCGTCCTTTCTTCCACCAGCGGCGTCTGCACCACCTGTGTAACCCATTGTGAGGTCATCATAGAAACATAGTCAATAGGTGCAGGGGTAGAGGCCATTCGGCCCTTCGAGCCTGCACCATTCGCCATTCAATATGATCACGGCTGATCATCCAACTCAGTATCCCGTACCTGCCTTCTCTCCATACCCCCTGATCCCCTTAGCCACAAGGGCCACATCTAACTCCCTCTTAAATATAGCCAATGAACGGTGGCCTCAATTACCCTCTGCGGCAGAGAGTTCCACAGATTCACCGCTCTCTGTGTGAAAAAAGTTCTTCTCATCTCGGTTTTAAAGGATTTCCCCCTTATCCTTAAGCTGTGACCCCTTGTCCTGGACTTCCCCAACATCGGGAACAATCTTCCTGCATCTAGCCTGTCCAACCCCTCAAGAATTTTGTAAGTTTCTATAAGACCCCCCCCCCCCCCCCCCCAGAATCTTCTAACTTCTACCGAGTACAAGCCGGTCTATCCATTCTTTCTTCATATGAAAGTCCCGACATCCCAGGTATCAGTCTGGTGAACCTTCTCTGTACTCCCTCTATGGCAAGAATGTATTTGCTCAGATTAGGAGACTACATGCTGGGACATTTCACTCCGCAACTCCCTGGATAACTCATCCACCCCCCCCCCCCCCTCCCCCCCCCCCCACCCAGGTACCTTCCCCTGTAACCGCAGACGATGCAACACCTGTCGCTGTAACTCCTCCTTCGACTCTGTCCAGGTATCCCCACAGTCCTTTTAGGGTAGACAGATGTTCACTTGTACCTTCTCCAACCTCATCTAATGTATCTGTTGTTCAACATGTGGACGCTTATACATTGGCGAGACCAAACGCAGACTGGGCGATCGATTGGCGGAACACCTTCGCTCAGCCCGCGTGAACCAACCTGGTCTCCAGCTTGCTGCATGCTTTAATTTTCCTTCCCAATCCTACCCAGACCTTTCGGTTTCCTCTATTTTTAGAGTGAGGCTAATAATCACAAATTGGCTCCACGGGTGACCTGTGAACCTGCCGATTAGTGAATTGTCCATTAGCTTTCCCCCCACTGTACAGATTAACGGGAGAATCTGGGCCGGTTGATTTGAAAGCGGGAATATAACAGCGAGCTGATGTCGGATGTGTGGACATGACCTTTGACAGTCGGAGCGGATCCAGGCTGAGATATTATTCCTGACCTAAATCCCTGGACTGCACTCCTGCAGCCTACCCCTGTCCCACGGTGCGAGTTCATTCCAAGAGCACTCCCGAGTTTAAAAATAAAATCAAACTCGTGGTAAGCACGGAGAATGAACGTAGCGGGTGCGCCGGAGCTCGGGGTCGAACCTGAGCGCTAACGGCAGGTACTCGGGAAGACTCTCCGACGGAAGGTAAGCACGGGAAGACTCGTGAAGATTTTTCAACGTGATGAAAAATGTCCACGAGAGCTCCGAGTAACGACAAGTGGCCATTACCGTAAATCTCCGAGTTCGAATCAGGGCAAACTCGGCAGAATTTCAGGAATGAACTCATACCGTGGGACAGGGCTTGTTGTAACTCGCATGCGGCATTCAACATTGAAGTAATTGCTCCCAGCTTCACAGTAATGTCTAGTTTGTGGCTATGACCAGCGTGGCTGAACAACGGGCGCTCCTACGTGGAATGCGAGTGCAAGAAGCTGAACGCCCACTGAAGCTTGATAATTACCCGTCTGTCTGTGCAGAGGTTCTTCTGTGGAGATTTGATGACGGAACACACCTTACTATGTACAAGTTGAGAGGAGAGATATTTTGCTTTCTAAAACAAACGTCCCGACCAACAGGGTTTTAAATTAAGTTGTGTGCATGCGTGATTACGATTTAGCCCGTGAACATCAGCTCGCTCAGTATCCAACCCAGCCTAAATCTGCCGACTTGTTCACTAAAGCAAAATGTAGAAATCTTCAGGATATTTTGGATGTTGCACTGAGATAGGTCAGATATACACGAGAATATTGCTGGCATCGATGGAACGGGAGAGACAATGCTGCTGTGATTTATTTATTATAGTTTCTACATTAGATTCCTCCCTTAACACATTTAGACATAATTCTCGGCAGATATGTTATCCCGCTCTTCAGTTCCTCTCTGAATTTAGACTGAGTTACCGCGTAAATACACGTGTTTGTGCAGCAACTCACAAGCAGGAGCATGTAACCGGTTTCGTCCGCGATAAAAAACGGGTCACTGAAACCGGTAAAATAAAACCGCTTTGTTATCTGTGTCCAGAGGAATAATATAAAATACGTCATCCACAGCATAATGAAGTTGCCGGAAATTGCAAAGAGCAAGATGATTGACTTCCTTCTGCTTTCCAGCTCGGCATCATTCTGATTCGCACCATTTTTGCTGCCTCTCAGATTCCTGCGGATTTGACTGGCCCTTAAAATGTGCCCGACTGTTAGAGCGTTGAGCAGTAATATCAGGAACATTGGGAGCAGAGGGGTGAAACATCGGTGAATCCACGTGAATAATATCCATGTGGGTTCAATGTAGAATTCGTGTTTTCCATAACACATCCAGTCTACATTGTGTACTGATATAGAATGTTCGAATGCAAAGTACCAGGGGATGTTTTTGCAGCAGAACAGCGGACACACAGTTGCTATAACCCTGGCTGCTG
>JAWMAR010003403.1:49543-81183 GCA_036785375.1 Leucoraja ocellata | reverse complement strand
GTAGTGCGGGCGGGATCCGGACCACAGCGGCCGTGAGCCCCAGGAGGTGACACGTTGCCCCGCACCAGGATCTTGTGCCTGTCCCACTTTGGCGACAGGCCGGTGGATCGCGAAGATTTAATTCAGGACGGAGTCCACACTCCTGTACACCACTCCATGCGCCCGTCCCGCGCTACCCACACACTACCCACACATAGAAACATAGACAATAGGAGCAGGAGTAGACCATTCGGCCCTTCGAGCCTGCACCGCCATTCAATATGAGCCGAGACCCTTCAGGAAACATAGAAACATAGAAACATAGAAATTAGGTGCAGGAGTAGGCCATTCGGCCCTTCGAGCCTGCACCGCCATTCAATATGATCATGGCTGATCATCCAACTCAGTATCCCGTACCTGCCTTCTCTCCATACCCTCTGATCCCCTTAGCCACAAGAGCCACATCTAACTCCCTCTTAAATATAGCCAATGAACTGTGGCCTCGACTACCCTCTGCGGAGAGAGTTCCAGGGATTCACCACTCTCTGTGTGAAAAAAGTTCTTCTCATCTCGGTTTTAAAGATTTCCCCCTTATCCTTAAGCTGTGACCCCTTGTCCTGGACTTCCCCAACATCGGGAACAATCTTCCTGCATCTAGCCTGTCCAACCCCTTAAGAATTTTGTAAGTTTCTATAAGATCCCCTCTCAATCTCCTAAATTCTAGAGAGTATAAACCAAGTCTATCCAGTCTTTCTTCATAAGACAGTCCTGACATCCCAGGAATCAGTCTGGTGAACCTTCTCTGCACTCCCTCTATGGCAATAATGTCCTTCCTCAGATTTGGAGACCAAAACTGTATGCAATACTCCAGGTGTGGTCTCACCAAAACCCTGTACAGGAAGGAAATAGGTAACGTTTCGGGCCGAAACCCTTCCGGGTTTCGTCCCGAAACGTTGCCTATTTCCTTCATTCCATAGAAGCTTTCCTTCTCCAGCACTTTTGTCTACCTAAAGGATTTAATTGTTTCTGTTTCCGGTACATATGATAATTAAACTCTCTCGACAATTCAGATACTGTTTGACCTGCGATTTCTGTTTGAAGTCTATAGAAAGGTCCTGACCCAATGAGTTCTTCTAGAGCAGTGGTTCCCAACCTTTTTTGGCCATGCCCCACCTAATCACCTCTAAAATCCTGATGCCCCCCCCCCCCTTGCTTTCCCTTGAGAGAAAACGGAGGAAATAGATATTATAAAGGTATGGCAACTGCTCTGTCTCCGACCGGAAGGCATTGCAGAGGGTGGTGAAAATTGCCCAACGCATCACCGGCTCCACGCTCCCCTCCATTGAGTCTGTCCAAAGCAAGCGCTGTCTGCGGAGGGCGCTCAGCATCGCCAAGGACTGCTCTCACCCCAACCATGGACTGTTTACCCTCCTACCATCCGGGAGGCGCTACAGGTCTCTCCGTTGCCGAACCAGCAGGTCGAGGAACAGCTTCTTTCCGGCGGCTGTCACTCTACTCAACAACTACCTCGGTGACTGCCAATCACCACCCCCCCCCCCCCGGACACTTATTATTATTTATTCAAATCGTTTGCTATGTCGCTCTTCCAGGGAGATGCTAAATGCATTTCATTGTCTCTGTACTGTACACTGACAATGACAATTAAAATTGAATCTGAATCTTATAAGGGTAACTTAGCAAAAGCTCTTTGAATCGCATTTCTAAATCCAATTCAATAAATAAGGTTCTCCCATGACCTCGCGCGCTTCGTGCGACGTGCATGAAGAGCGATGGCGCGGTGATTATGTAATAACTACACAATAAAAACCTTTTTTACCCAAAAAAATTATTTACTCAAAATAACATCTGAAACATAAACTACATATGTTTACCTGATGGAAAATCCAAAAAAATAAAAATCGAAAATTTGGACCCAGACCTCCTCAGTCGTGCTAAATTGCCCCCCTTAAAAATCAAATTGCCCCCCTGTGGGGCGTACGCCCCACGTTGGGAACCACTGATATAGAACTTTATTATATTTTTTCTGCTTTTAATTCAGACCTGCAGCAATCGCAACTTTTTGATTCGTTAGTATCTCTTGTCACCACAGTAACTTAGAAACATAGACATAGAAAATAGGTGCAGGAGTAGAGGCCATTCGGCCCTTCGAGCCTACACCGCAATTCGATATGATCATGGCTGATCATCCAACTCAGTATCCTGTACCTGCCTTCTCTCCATACCCCCTGATCCCTTTAGCCACAAGGGCCACATCTAACTCCCTCTTAAATATAGCCAATGAACTGTGTGGCCTCAACTACCTTCTGTGGCAGAGAGTTCCACAGATTCGCCACTCTCTGTGTGAAAAGAGGGCACACACTAGCAGGTTGCGTAAATGGCGCACGGATGATGGCCCAAGTGGGACAGCCCCTTAAGGCAGCAACTCTACCGCTGTGCTGGTGTGCCAACCATCGCTGTGCTGATGGAGTTGGAGGATTGTTTGCAGGCAGCGTGGCTGGTTTGAAGTGCTTGGCTGTAGGACGGCAATTAGCACATAAACAACTCAACACTGATCGGAATCTTTGTATCTGAGCCAAACAGTGTGAAAAATGTTAGCTCCCCCTTCCCCCTGGTAATCAATCGATGCTACACTCCAATCGGCAAGTCAGACACAGTCAGGCAATCTGAGCACTTTGTACCTTTGATGTTTCAATACATTGTGAGCACAAGACACAAACAAAGAGGAGGAAAATGACCCAGGGGAAAAGAAAGCGAAGACTGACATGCGTTCAACTAAATCGCTGCTCAATCCCATTAAAATGACAAAGCAACGCATCATTTCTAAAAACAGACAGGCACACTGCTGGGGTAACTCAGCGGGCGGGACAGGCAGCATCTCTGGAGAGAAGGATGGGTGACATTTCGGATCGAGAACCTTCTTCAGGCTGAGAGTCACGGGAGAGGGAGATACACAGATAAGGTACACAAAAAAGCTGGAGAAACTCAGCGGGTGCAGCAGCATCTATGGAGCGAAGGAAATAGGCAACGTTTCGGGCCGAAACCCTTCTTCAGACTGATCGGGGGCAGGGGTGGGTGGGGACAAGAAAGGGAAAAGCAGGAGGAGCTCGAAGGCTGGGGGATGGGAGGAGACAGCAGGGGGCTGAGGAAGGGGAGGAGACAGCAAGGACTAACAAAATTGGGAGAATTCGATGTTCATGCCCCCGGGATGCAGACTCCCCAAACGGAATATGAGGTGCTGTTCCTCCAATTTCCGGTGCTGCTCGCTGTGGCCATGGAGGAGACCCAGGACAGAGAGGTCGGAGACGGAGTGGGAGGGGGAGTTGAAGTGCTGAGCCACCGGGAGGTCAGCTAGGTTATTGCGGACCGAGCGGAGGTGTTAGTCCTTGCTGTCTTATGTTAGTCCTTGCTGTCTCCTCCCCTTCCTCAGCCCCCCTGCTGTCTCCTCCCATCCCCCAGCCTTCGGGCTCCTCCTGCTTTTCCCTTTCTTGTCCCCACCCACCCCCACCCCCGATCAGTCTGAAGAAGGGTTTCGGCCCGAAACGTTGCCTATTTCCTTCGCTCCATAGACGCTGCTGCACCCGCGGAGTTTCTCCAGCAATTTTGTGTACCTTCGATTTCCCAGCATCTGCAGTTCCTTCTTGTACACAGATAAGGATGTGTAAGGTGTGAAAATAGGACAAAGGGATGGAGACCAAGGACAATGTAGTGGACAAAATGTGCAGGAAGGAACTGCAGATGCTGGTTTATACCGAAGGTTTATATCAGAAGGGTCTCGACTCTAATATCCCCTGACTCCGCTCTCTTTAAGAGCCCTACCTTGCTCTCTCTTGAAAGCATCCAGAGAACCTGCCTCCACCGCCCTCTGAGGCAGAGAATTCCACAGACTCACCACTCTCTGTGAGAAAAAGTTTTTCCTCGTCTCCGTTCTAAATGGCTTACCCCTTATTCTTAAACTGTGTGTGGCCCCTGGTTCTGGACTCCCCCAACATGGGGAACATGTTTCCTGCCTCTAGCGCGTCCAAACCCTTAACAATCTTGTCGCAACATTTTTTTTGTCGCTGCTGGAGTTTGAAATGTTCAAAATCTTTTGGCAGTCGGCGAAAAAATTCGCCAAGTGGGACAGGCCCTTAAGTAACACAGACGTCCCCATTCTTTCTCTTCTGGCAGAGTCTTTGCAAGAATTCTTAAAGATAACATAAATAGAATGGCTGGTCAGAGCCCAGTGCATAATTAATATGTTGGTGGATTCTGCATTACATCTCAGCAACTGAAAGAATTCAGAGTAACTCATGTCTGAAAAGCACTTGAGCCACATAACAGATCCACTGTTTATTTATTCATCTTACTGTATCAGTTTTCCCAACCAGACTGTGTGTGAAGTCAAGTGGAACTCCCCTCCTGCTAATGCATTGTCACGCTAGAAGCTGGCCTCCCCCCCCCCCCCCCTCTCCCCTGACATCAGTCTGGAGAAGGGTCTCGACCCGAAACGTCACCCATTCCTTCTCACCAGAGATGCTGCCTGTCCCGCTGAGTTACTCCAGCATTTTGTGTCTATCTTCACGCTAGAAGCTTGTTGACTCCGCAATGCTTCCGTGACGTAATATTACGGAGTCAGAGAGTGACACAGCGTGGAAACAGGCCCTTCAGCCCAACTTGCCCACCCCAAACAGGCCAACATGCCCCAGCTACACTAGTCCCACCTGCCTGCGTTTGGTCCATATCCCTCCAAACTTGTCGACAGGCAGGTATATCTCCACTTCATCACTATTTGACCACACTACTTTGGTAGTCCAGGGGTCCTGCCTTTGCACCTTTCACTTTTACTCATTCTCTTTTCTCTTTTCTCAGTACTGGGACCCCGGCTATTTACAATATATATTAATGATCTGGATGAGGGAATTGAAGGCAATATCTCCAAGTTTGCGGATGACACTAAGCTGGGGGGCAGTGTTAGCTGTGAGGAGGATGCTAGGAGACTGCAAGGTGACTTGGATAGGCTGGGTGAGTGGGCAAATGTTTGGCAGATGCAGTATAAAGTGGATAAATGTGAGGTTATCCATTTTGGTGGCAAAAACAGGAAAGCAGACTATTATCTAAATGGTGGCTGACTAGGAAAAAGGGAGATGCAGCGAGACCTGGGTGTCATGGTACACCAGTCATTGAAGGTAGGCATGCAGGTGCAGCAGGCAGTAAAGAAAGCGAATGGTATGTTAGCTTTCATAGCAAAAGGGTTTGAGTATAGGAGCAGGGAGGTTCTACTGCAGTTGTACAGGGTCTTGGTGAGACCACACCTGGAGTATTGCGTACAGTTTTGGTCTCCAAATCTGAGGAAGGACATTATTGCCATAGAGGGAGTACAGAGAAGGTTCACCAGACTGATTCCTGGGATGTCAGGACTGTCTTATGAAGAAAGACTGGATAGACTTGGTTTATACTCTCTAGAATTTAGGAGATTGAGAGGGGATCTTATAGAAACGTACAAAATTCTTAAGGGGTTGGACAGGCTAGATGCAGGAAGATTGCTCCCGATGTTGGGGAAGTCCAGGACAAGGGGTCACAGCTTAAGGATAAGGGGGAAATCCTTTAAAACCGAGATGAGGAGAACTTTTTTCACACAGAGAGTGGTGAATCTCTGGAACTCTCTGCCACAGAGGGTAGTTGAGGCCACAGTTCATTGGCTATATTTAAGAGAGAGTTAGATGTGGCCCTTGTGGCTAAGGGGATCAGGGGTATGGAGAGAAGGCAGGTACGGGATACTGAGTTGGATGATCAGCCATGATCATATTGAATGGCGGTGCAGGCTCGAAGGGCCGAATGGCCTACTCCTGCACCTAATTTCTATGTTTCTATGTTTCTATGTCTATGTTTCTTCCCTTATTTTCAAGTTAAAAGGTTGAAACTGAAGCTGTACATTAATCGTATAGTGTTATATGCCGAATGTTCCACGCTGAATCTGGAAACTAAACTGAAGCTATTCATTTGATTGAGACTATAGTAGCTATGGCAAGAGACCCTCTCCCCCCCCCGCCCCTCACCCCCCTAATTCCCTTCCACCTCTACCCCTCCCGCAGGCGTTACCTTTCACCACGCTTCTCTCCCTATCTGTCACCCTTTTCTCTCCATTCCATCCCTGGCATTTGTCCGCCCATCTTGTACAATTGCTTCTAATAAAAAATAAGTCAATCCCAAAGTGCCAAACAAGATCCAGCCCTTGTCTGATGGACGTGTGCAACAAGAGGCTCCAGAAAGCTTGCTAATGATTCACGGGTCCCATTGTGTTTCAGTAACAGGATGCTGAGCGCTTCTGAAACACCACATCGCTATCAGGAAGGAGCGGGGATACACTGGAACAGAGCAGCAGGCGATGGAAGGGGATATGGGTGTAGCTACTCTGCTTGCTGACCCTGGCCAACATCTCTTCGAAGAAGTATAATTAGCTTTGAAACCACTTTAGTTTTCCCCTCGAAACTCAATAAATCAGTTCAAGCTGAAAGAGATGAAGCTGTGGATTTCTGCACCAGAATACAGGGATATTATGGCAGGGTAGTGCTGCTGCCTCCAGCGGCAGAGACCCGGGTTTGATCCCGACCACCGGTTGCTCGTCGGTACGGAGTTTGTACGTTCTCCCCGTGACCTGCGTGGGTTTTCTCCGGGTGCTCCGGTTTCCTCCCGCACTCCAAAGACGTGCAGGTTTGCAGGTTAATTGGTAAAATTGTAAATCCTCCCCATGGTCGCGTTGAGACTCAACAGCCCCGCAAAGATCGCGCGTGATTTGATGCTCCCACACAGGCCGTAACTGAGTGGGTCTGCCAGCATCTGGCTTAGTCCAGTTTAGTTTACTTTTGTTCAATTTTAGAGATAGAATGCGGAAACAGGCCCTTCGGCCCACCGTGTCCGTGCTGAACACTATCCTTACACACACCAGCGACAATTTACAAGTTTACCAAAGCCAATTAACCTACAAACCATATAACCATATAACCATATAACCATATAACAATTACAGCACGGAAACAGGCCATCTCGGCCCTACAAGTCCGTGCCGAACAACTTTTTTTTCCCTTAGTCCCACCTGCCTGCACTCATACCATAACCCTCCATTCCCTTCTCATCCATATGCCTATCCAATTTATTTTTAAATGATACCAACGAACCTGCCTCCACCACTTCCACTGGAAGCTCATTCCACACCGCTACCACTCTGTGAGTAAAGAAGTTCCCCCTCATGTTACCCCTAAACTTCTGTCCCTTAATTCTGATGTCATGTCCTCTTGTTTGACCTGTACGTCTTTGGAGTGTGGGGGGAAACCGGTGCACCCGGAGAAAACCCACGCAGGTCACGGGGAGAACGTACAAACTCCGTACGGACTGAGCCCGTAGTCAGGATCGAACCCGGGTCTCCAGCGCTGTGAGGCAGCAACTCTACCCGCTGCGGCAACGTTTCAAGTCAGGACTTTTTTTGACTTCCAATTAAGGCGGGGAAGGGGGCGGGGGAGGGGGAGAGGGGGGGGGGGGAGAAGTTGTTCCACAACCTGAAGAAACATAGAAACATAGAAATTAGGTGCAGGAGTAGAGGCCATTCGGCCCTTCAAGCCTGCACCGCCATTCAATATGATCATGGCTGATCATCCAACTCAGTATCCCGTACCTGCCTTCTCTCCATACCCCCTGATCCCCTTAGCCACAAGGGCCACAAGCCACAAGACTTCAAAGCCATGACTGTAAAACAGTATCTTCCAGTATTGGGAGTATCAAACAGACTCAGGAATAGTTGCTTTCCGAGAATTATAACTACTATAAATTCAAATTCACACATGCACTGACTACACCACCCAACACGGACTTCCATCTGTATATATGTATATATGTATGTAGCGCCGCAGAAATTGTGCACCTATTCCCCCCCCCCATCTCCCTTCTGTTTTTTGTTTTTTCTGTTTCTTGTTTTTTGTGCTAAATTGTATGTATGCACTGAGTACGAGCAGCTTTCAGTTTCACTGTACATTTATAGTGACAATAAATGGCATATCTCTATCTGATGAAAAATAATCTACGATATGAACCACATTTTGCTCTCTTCAGCTCTGAGTGAGACGGTATTTACACAACACAACAACACAACAAGCAGGATGTGATTCATTCTCGTACAGACATCGTTGCACAGTGCACTAACATCTTTAGGAAGTTCCAACCAACCAACCGTTGGTTTAAGGATTCCAGGTCCTGATATTAGCCTCCGATACACACACACACACACAAACAAAGGCAACACTGTCTTAAACATCTGGAGCCTTTAACAGGGGCTTTCAAATTATTGTTTGTGATGCAGTGGAAAATATCTTGGCCACGCAACCCAATTACAGCAGCAAGAAAGATAAAATAATAAGTCCTGATGTGGTTTCCTGCTTTTCAAAAAAAAACAGATATGCATGTGGCAGCAGAATGGTTATAGGACAGAATGACGATGTATGGTTCAGTTTAGAGATACAGCACGGAACCAGGCACGTCGCCCATCGAGTCTGCTCTGCCCAGCGATCCCTGCACACTTACACTATCCTGACCCGCTGAGTTACTCCAGCACTCTGTGAAACGTCACCTATCCATGTTCTCCACAGATGCTGCCTGACCCGCTGAGTTATGGTGCAGCAGCATCTATGGAACTAAGGAAATAGGCAACGTTTCGGGCCGAAACCCTTCTGGAAATAGGCAACGTTTCGGGCCGAAACCCGGAAGGGTTTCGACCCGAAACGTTACCTATTTCCTTAGCTCCATAGATGCTGCTGCACCCGCTGAGTTACTCCAGCACTCTGTGAAACGTCACCTATCCATGTTCCCCACAGATGCTGCCTGACCCGCTGAGTTACTCCAGCACTCTGTGAAACGTCACCTATCCATGTTCTCCACAGATGCTGCCTGACCCGCTGAGTTACTCCAGCACTCTGTGAAACGTCACCTATCCATGTTCTCCACAGATGCTGCCTGACCCGCTGAGTTACTCCAGCATTCTGTGTCTATCTTCAACTGAGGAAAAAAAGATTTATAATTCCAAGGAGATGTTGTAGTGGGCAAAATGTGCAGGAAGGAACTGCAGATGCTGGCTTCAACTGAAGATAGACACAAAAAGCCGGAGTAACTCAGCGGGACAGGCAGCATCTCTGGAGAGAAGGGATGGGTGACGTTTCGGGTCGAGACCCTTCTTCAGACGCAAGATCGTCTACAGTTTGAATCAAGATATTAAAACACGTTCTTTCAGTTTGCCTGCAAGAGGTATTGGGATTTTAAGTGTTGGTTTCCATGGCAACTTTACTTAGAATTTGTTAAGTGAGTAACACAAACGGTATTCAGTTTAGACCGATTTGGTGCCCAGCAGCTGTGAAGAACATGATGAAAATTCACCAACATCAAGTGGCTTTATTTCATATAATCCATGATATCATTAATTTTACCCAGTTTCATTCCAAGAGTTAACAATGGATTAATAGAATCATGCTGTCCATAGATAAATATATATATTATATAGGAACAGCATCTCATATTTTGCTTGGGCAGCTTACAATCCAGTGGTATGAATACTGATATCTCTCACTGCAAGTAACCCCGGCATTCCCTCTGTCTCTGTCCCTTCCCCACCCGAGTTGCACCAGCTTCTCGTTCTCACCCAACAAACAGCGAACAATGGCCTGTTTTGTTTATCATCGTAATTTATTTTGCATATTTTTCATTCATCTGTTCTATCTCTCTCTACATCATCGTCTACACATCTCGTTTCCCTCTCCCCGAGTCTCAGTCTGAAGAAAGGTCTCGACCCGAAACGTCACCCATTCCTTCTCTCCAGAGATGCTGCCTGTCCCGCTGAGTTACTCCGGTTTTTTGTGTCGATCTTTGGTTTAAACCAGCATCTGCAGTTCCTTCCTGCACACAAACGCACACACACACGCGCGCACACACACGCACACACACACGCGCACACACACACGCGCATGCACACACACATGCGCACACACACACACGTGCACACACACATTTACACACACACGCTCACACACACGCGCACACACACACGCGCACACACACATTTACACACACACACACGCGCACACACACACGCGCACACACACACGTACACACACGCGCATACACACTCGCACACACACACGCGCACACACACACGTGCACACACACACACACGCGCACACACACGCGCACACACACATGTACACACACACACGCACACACACATGTACACACACACATGCACACACACACGTGCACACACACACGCACACACACACGCGCACACACACACGCACACACACATGTACACACACACACGCGCACACGCACACACACACACGCACACACACATGCGCACACACACACACGCACACACACATGCGCACACACACATGTACACACACACACGCGCACACGCACACACACACACGCACACACACATGCGCACACACACACACGCACACACACATGCGCACACACACATTTACACACACACACGCGCACACAAACACGCGCACACAAACACGCGCACACACACACGCGCGCACACACATGTACACACACACACACGCGCATACACACACGCACACACACACCAACACACACGCGCACACACACACGCACACGCACACACACACACACATGCACGCACGCGCACACATACACGGGAACGCACACACACACACACACACACACACACACACACACACACACACACACACACACACACACACACACACACACACGAAACAAACACCAAGAATAGTGCAATAATATTCTATGTAGTTCTGAGTTTAATGGAGTTTGTTGTGTTTAATAGCCTGATGTCTGTAGGGAAGATGGTGTTCCTGATCCTGGACATTACAGTTTTTCCGTCTAAGAATATTGGCAAATCCTTGGTTTAATTGACTGGATGTGGACAATGTAATATCTATTCAGAACGTTGCTTGTGTTTTTCCCTCAACGTTACGCCAGTGAGATCATGACTACACAGCTCTCTCCAGTGAAGTCGTAAACCTCCTCTGCAGCACTTGCTTACTCAGCTGAGCTGGGGAGCAGCCGGCCAGCCACAGCTCTCTCCAGTATTGGCCAACGTCAGCCTATGCTTGAATGAGTAGAAGCATTCTTCCATGTGTGGTGACTGGGAGAGCAGTCACTTGGTCCATTACTGCCGAGATATGTCCCGTGACGTCAAATATCCCTTGGCAGGGCATCCTCAGCCCATGTTTACCCATCGTGAAAAATATCCTCATCTAGGTTCCAGGTAGACAAAAATGCTGGAGAAACTCAGCGGGTGAGGCAGCATCTGTGGAGTGATGGAATGGGTGACGTTTCGGGTCGAGACCCTTCTTCAGACTGATGTGAGTTGGGGGAAGAAAGGAAGAGGCAGAGATATGGGAGAGCTGGGAAGGGGAGGGGAGGGGGGAAAGGAGCAAGGACTACCTGAAATTGGAGAAGTCAATGTTCATACTGCTGGGGTGTAAACTGCCCAAGCGAGGATCATCTAGGTCCCGATGCTCTCTTGTCCTTTTTAATGTTTGATTGATTGAATTCATGTTCATGTGGTAGGAGCAGAATTGGGCCATTCGGCCCATCAAGGTCCATTCTACCATTCAATCATGGCCAATCTATCTCTCCCTCTCAACCCCATTCTCCTGACTTCTCCCCTTATCCCCTGACACCCGTCCTAATCAAGAATCTATCTATCTCTGCCTTAAAAATATCCATGACTTGGCTTCCACTGTCTTCCGTGGCAAATAATTCCACAGATTCACCACCCTCTGACGAAAGAAATTCCTCCTCATCTCCTTCCCAAAGGAACGTCCTTTAATTCTGAGGCTGTGACCTCTGGTCCTAGACTCTCCCACCAGTGGAAACATCCTCTCCACATCCACTCCATCCAAGCCTTTCGCTATTCGGTAAGCTTCAATGATGTTCCCCCATCATCCTTCTAAACTCCAGCGTGTACAGGCCCAGTGCCGTCAAACGCTCATCATCATACGTTAACCCACTCATTGCTGGAATTGATTGAAAGATACAGCGAGCAAACAGGCCCTTCGGCCCACCGAGTCCACGCCGACCATCGATCGCCCGTTCACACTAGTTTTATGCTATCCCACTTTCTCATCCACTCCCTACACACGTGGGGCCAATTTACAGAGGGGCCGATTATCCTACAAACCCACACGTGGTTGGGATGAGGGAGGAAACCGGAGCATCGCGTATCCAACCTGAAACATCACCCATCCAGCCCTGACCTGAAACCTCACCCATCCAATCTGAAGATCGTTCTCGACGTGAATTGTACTTTAAAGGCTTGACGAAGCATGAAAGGACACAAGATGTTGGAGTAACTCAATGGGTCAGGCAGCATCTGCAAAGAACAAGGATAGTCTGAAGAAGGGTTTCGACCTGAAAGGTCACCTATCCTGGTTCTCCAGAGGTGCTCTAATATTTCACCTCTCGACCTTCCAGCCTCTAATAGCATATGGACCAAGTATAATCAGTCCCTTCTCATGAAATATCCTTGGGAATTGGTATGAATCTTGTTTGCATTCGCTGTAAAGCATTTGAGACCAATGCTGTGTGCAATATTTCCGTTGTGATCTCACAAAGGTCCCGTAAATTCAAACTAATTCTCGGCTCCTCTATAGCGGTCCCACTGTAATAAAGGCTAACGTGCTTACCCGACAGATGGTGTAACTGCCTGTTATAGGTTGAAAGGGCATTTAAATCCCTCAAAGTATCTACATTACCAACTCTAAAGAGAAGGACAGATGACCTTTCGGGTCCCGACCTGAAACATAGAAACATAGAAAATAGGTGCAGGAGGAGGCCATTCGGCCCTTCGAGCCAGCACCGCCATTCATTGTGATCATGGCTGATCGTCCCCTATCAATAACCCGTGCCTGCCTTCTCCCCATACCCCTTGACTCCACTAGCCCCTAGAGCTCTATCTAACTCTCTCTTAAATCCATCCAGTGACTTGGCCTCCACTGCCCTCTGTGGCAGGGAATTCCACAAATTCACAACTCTCTGGGTGAAAAAGTTTTTTTCTCACCTCAGTCTTAAATGACCTCCCCTTTATTCTAAGACTGTGTGTGGCCCCTGGTTCTGGACTCGCCCAACATTGGGAACAATTTTCCTGCATCTAGCTTGTCCAGTCCTTTTATAATTTTATATGTTTCTATAAGAACCCCCTCCCCCTCATCCTTCTAAACTCCGGTGAATACAAGCCTAAGAAACCAAAAAACATCGTCTGTCCATTCCCCACAGAGTGGCACGGTGGCGCAGTGTTGGAGTTGCTGCCTCACAGCGCCAGAGACCCGGGTTCGATCCTGACCACGGGTGCTGTCTATACGGAGTTTGCCAGCACGGTCCCGCTGGGCCGAAGGGCCAGTTCCCACACGGTATCTGCAAAGTTTAAAGTCTAAACGGTCTGGCAGCATCTCTGGAATTTAGGAGATTGAGAGGGGATCTTATAGAAACTTACAAAATTCTTAAGGGGTTGGACAGGCTAGATGCAGGAAGATTGCTCCCGATGTTGGGGAAGTCCAGGACAAGGGGTCACAGCTTAAGGATAAGGGGGAAATCCTTTAAAATCGAGATGAGAAGAACTTTTTTCACACAGAGAGTAGTGAATCTCTGGAACTCTCTGCCACAGAGGGTAGTTGAGGCCACAGTTCATTGGCTATATTTAAGAGGGAGTTAGATGTGGCCCTTGTGGCCAAGGGGATCAGAGGGTATGGAGAGAAGGCAGGTACGGGATACTGAGTTGGATGATCAGCCATGATCATATTAAATGGCGGTGCAGGCTCGAAGGGCCGAATGGCCTACTCCT
The DNA here is from genome assembly GCA_036785375.1 of Leucoraja ocellata. Lineage (NCBI taxonomy): Eukaryota > Metazoa > Chordata > Chondrichthyes > Rajiformes > Rajidae > Leucoraja > Leucoraja ocellata. The sequence goes on along the minus strand of JAWMAR010003403.1, from coordinate 67,328 downwards.
GCACCTAATTTCTATGTTTCTATGTTTCTATGGAGAACATGGCTAGATGACGTTTCAGGCCAGGACCCTTCTACAGGGGAGGGTGAGAGGGAGCAGGGGGGAAGGAAGAGGGAGGACTCTGTATTTTTATTTGAGTAGGGGTTTGGGACTGGGGAGGTGGCAAGTGGGATGATTAACTGCGCTATGAGCAATGGTCTCAACATGGGAATGAATGCTACGACATTTTTTCCTGGACCCCTGCGTGAAGGCAGGCTGCTTCACACACTCACATGCTCCACTTTTAATAACCCCCTCCACGGCCAACAGTCGGAGCTGCCAAACCTTATGCAGAACGTTCCTCTCATTAGGCACCTGGTCCCAATCTCGGAGTTTCACCTTGAGAGCCGGGTTGAACCCGCACCAGCTTTCCCATGATATGGCATCATGTGTGTGCGCGCTGCAGAGTTTTCCTACTGGATACCCAGTTTCTTCCACGGAGCAAGTGTGCTGTTGTGAGCCTAGTTTAGATAGACACAAAAGGCTGGAATAAAGCCCCTGTTCCACTTAGGAGACCTAAGCAGCAACCTCTGGTGACCTTGCCCGCCACCCAAGGTTTCCATGAGGTCACCGGAGGTTTTGGCCACTCTCCCTAATGGTTGAAAGTGGTTTCCGTGTGGTTGAGGCTTCATCTAGGTCACTGCTATTTTTTCCATCATGATTAAAACCGGCCTCCACTAAAAATATGTTGCCGTTTTAAAAACCCATCATTTTTTAGTCGCTGGTTCTAGTTGAAGCCGGTTTTCTTCATAGTTGAGGAAGGTTTTCAACATATGCGTGGGAGGTGGTAGGAGGTTGCAGGTCACCTCGACCTTGATTTTTTTTTTGGGTGGCTGGCAAGGTCACCAGAGGTTGCTGTTAAGGTCTCCTAAGTGGGACAGGGACTTCACTCAGCGGGACAGGCAGCATCTCTGGAGAGAAGGAATGGGTGACGTTTCGGGTCGAGACCCTTCTGAGAGTCGGAGGCAAATGGGAAAGAGAGATACATAGAAACATAGAAACATAGAAATTAGGTGCAGGAGTAGGCCATTCGGCCCTTCGAGCCTGCACCGCCATTCAATATGATCATGGCTGATCATCCAACTCAGTATCCCGTACCTGCCTTCTCTCCATACCCCCTGATCCCCTTAGCCACAAGGGCCACATCTAACTCCCTCTTAAATATAGCCAATGAACTGGCCTCAACTACCCTCTGTGGCAGAGAGTTCCAGAGATTCACCACTCTCTGTGTGAAAAAAGTTCTTCTCATCTCGGTTTTAAAGGATTTCCCCTTTATCCTTAAGCTGTGACCCCTTGTCCTGGACTTCCCTAACATCGGGAACAATCTTCCTGCATCTAGCCTGTCCAACCCCTTAAGAATTTTGTAAGTTTCTATAAGATCCCCTCTCAATCTTCTAAATTCTAGAGAGTATAAACCAAGTCTATCCAATCTTTCTCATAAGACAGTCCTGACATCCCAGGAATCAGTCTGGTGAACCTTCTCTGCACTCCCTCTATGGCAATAATGTCCTTCCTCAGATTTGGAGACCAAACCTGTACGCAATACTCCAGGTGTATTGATATACTTCATAGTCGAGGAAGGTTTTCAACATGTGCGTGGGAGGTGGTAGGAGGTTGCAGGTCACCTCGACCTTGATTTTTTTTTTGGGTGGCAGGCAATGTCACCAGAGGTTGCTGTTAAGGTCTCCCAAGTGGGACAGGGACTTCACTCAGTGGGACAGGCAGCATCTCTGGAGAGAAGGAATGGGTGACGTTTCGGGTCGAGACCCTTCTGAGAGTCGGGGGGAAATGGGAAGGAGAGAGACGGATGGTGATGTAGAGAGATATTGAACAAATGAATGAAAGATATGCAAAAAAAGTAACAATGATCAAGGAAATGGGCCATTGTGAGCTGCTTGCTGGGTGAGAACGAGAAGCTGGTGTGACTTGGGTGGGAGAGGGATGGAGAGTGAGGGAATACCGGGGCTACACAAAGTTAGAAAATCAATATTAGTTTAGTTTAGTTTAGAGAAACAGCATGTAAATAAAACCCAGCTCTCACATCAACTTAGCAGCAGTAGGGTTGCTGCCTTACGGAGCCAGATTATCAATCTAGTTCTTGACTTTTCCAGCTGTAGCAATGTTCCCAGGGCGTTTTGTTAATAATTTAACGCGTGTCAAGTGAAGAGGTTGAGAGGGAGCAGAGAATCTAATTGAATGTACACAAAAATGCTGGAGAGACTCAGCGGGTGCAGCAGCATCTATGGAGCGAAGGAAATAGGCAACGTTTCGGGCCAAAACCCGGAAGGGTTTCGGCCCGAAACGTTACCTATTTCCTTCCTGAAAGGTTTCGGCCCGAAACGTTACCTATTTCCTTCCTGAAGGGTTTCAGCCCAAAACGTTACCTATTTCCTTCCTGAAGGGTTTCGGCCCGAAACGTCACCTATTTCCTTCCTGAAGGGTTTCAGCCCGAAACGTTGCCTATTTCCCTTCTTCAGACCTTAGCTTTGTGCGGCACGGTGGCGCAGCGGTAGAGCTGCAGCCCCACAGCGCCAGAGACACGGGTTCGATCCTAACTACGGGCGCTGTCTGAACAGAGTTTGTACGTTCTCCCCGTGACCTGCGTGGGTTTTCTCCGGGAGCTCCGGTTTCCTCCCACACTCCAAAGACGTACAGGTTTGTGGGTTAATTGCCTTTGGTAAAAATTGTAAATTGTCCACAGTGTGTAGGATAGTGCTAGTGTACGGGGTGGTCGCTGGGCGGCACTGACCCGGTGAGCTGAAGGGTCTGTTTCCGCGCTGTATCTCGAAACTTAAGGGGTTGGACAGGCTAGATGCAGGAAGATTGCTCCCGATGTTGGGGAAGTCCAGAACTAGGGGTCACAGCTTAAGGATAAGGGGGAAATCCTTTAAAACCGAGATGAGAAGAACTTTTTTCACACAGAGAGTGGTGAATCTCTGGAACTCTCTGCCGCAGAGGGTAGTTGAGGCCAGTTCATTGGCTATATTTAAGAGGGAGTTAGATGTGGCCCTTGTGGCTAAAGGATCAGGGGGTATGGAGAGAAGGCAGGTAAGGGATACTGAGTTGGATGATCAGCCGTGATCATATTGAATGGCGGTGCAGGCTCGAAGGACCGAATGGCCTCTACTCCTGCACCTAATTTCTATGTTTCTATGTTTCTATGAAACTAAACTAAAATGGCCACTCACGGTGCCACATGGATCTGAAGCCTGATTCTGTTGCCCGCTTTACGACTCAGAAACGTGAGAACGTGCCAACTGAGACAAGACTTTGACCAGAGAAGCCTTTGTTTAGTTTAGTTTAGAGATACAGCACGGAAACAGGCCCTTCGGCCCACCGAGTCCGTGCCGACCAGCGATCCCCGCATAGTAAAACTATCCTACACTCACGAGGGACAATTTATACATTTGCCAACAAACCTGCACGTCTTTGGAGTGACCTTGTAGAAAACCCGCGCAGGTCACGCTGTGTGACTATTACTCTCTGTCTCTCGATGATCGACATCCTCTGCATATCCATGTGCCTATCTAAAACCTTCTTCAACGCGTTTAAGTCGGCTGGAGGGCCTGTTTCCACACCGTATGACTCTGTGAATCTAAACATCACTGACGTACCTGCCTTCACCACCACCCCTGGCAGCGCGTTCCAGGCACCCACTACGCTCTGTATGATAAAACTTGCCCGCGAATCTATATATTACTAAAACTCTCATCTTGTTTGTTCGTTTGTTGTTTCGACTCCACTGGTAAGTTTCGTTCTAATTTACAAATGCCTCCACGGGTCTTCTATTCAATTTATTAACTTCAAATTCATTCCTGTCGTCAACGACACAACTTAGAACGCGGCCATCGTGCCTGGGCAGTGCGAGTCCATCAGCCGTACATGCGCAGTTTGGGGGAATGTTGCGTTGGGTGAACGGGACCCAAAGCGGCCCACACTTGATCTAGTCTCCTTTAAACTTTGCCCCTCTCCCCTTAGAGTTACGCCCTCTAGTTTAGTTTAGTTTAGTTTAGTTTAGAGATACAGAATGGAAACAGGCCCTTCGGCCCACCTAGTCTACGCCAACCAGCGATCCCCTCACACTAATACTATCCTTCACTGGGGACATTTTTTGCATTTATACCAGTTTCCATGCTGGATGAGTTTCTATGACTCTCAGTCTGAAGAAGGGTCTCGACTCGAAACCTCTCTCCACAGAGATGCTGCCTGTCCCGCTGAGTTACGCCAGCATTTTCTCTCTACCTTCTCGACTATGACTCTAGAGACCCGAAGAGCAACGAGACTCAAAACTGCCCGGGCTTATTTGGATTCTCATTCCTTGGAGCTGCTGTTGCTATTGGGAAACTGATCCTTGCTTTTATGAGCCAGGTGCGTACAGCCCAATATCGCTGCCAATCCACTACCACCCTCTACACAATTGGGACACGGAGCCTTGGACTGAATGATGGTGGCCCTACACATCCCTGACACGTGGAGCTGAACGCGCGTCTATACGGGCAATATTTAATGCTGGTGCTGAAAGCTGTGGCAAAATATAAAGGGGCAACAGAGTTTCCAATCAAAGAGAAATGAATGGCCACGCACAGAAATACCACACAGCATCAAAATGCAAATGGAATAACATATCTCAGTGTTAAAGGCTCATGGCCTGCCCGGCCAAGAAATATTCCTGGAGTAACTTGAACACTTGTGAAGTTGGTGAGATGTGTCCAGATTATTTATTTTCTGGTAAAATCCCAAACTACACATCACTATATTCCAAGGTTACACAAAAAAGCTGGAGAAACTCAGCGGGTGCAGCAGCATCTATGGAGCGAAGGAAATAGGCAACGTTTCGGCCCGAAACGTTGCCTATTTCCTTCGCTCCATAGATGCTGCTGCACCCGCTGAGTTTCTCCAGCTTTTTTGTGTAACCTTCGATTCTCCAGCATCTGCAGTTCCCTCTTAAACACTATATTCCAAGGTGTGTACTCGCTCTGATCTCAACTGAGATGCAACGGCTTCATAAATGTTATAAACGTATATTTCGTGCCCTGAAAATCATTTAATACTTTAGTTAAAAAAGAATGCTTCTTGATGTGCCACCAGAGGGAGTTGAGTTGAGTTTGTTGTTACGTGTAACGAGGTACAGTGAAAAGCTTCCACGCTCCAATCTTGTCTGGTTGATGCCAGCGGACACCAGCGATTCACCAAAGCTTCGGCCAGGCATAAGGAAAGATGAAATCCATGTTGGCCATCTATTGTCTATGTTCTTCAAGGTCCGTGGGGAACAGCGTTCCTTGTCATTGAATGGGAAATGGACTGAGAAGCACAGCATGGAAAAAGTGCCTTCAGCCCACCGAGACTATGCTGACCATCGATCACCCTAGTTCACACTAGTTCATAAGTCATTGGAGCCGAATTAGGCCATTCGGCCCATCAAGTCTACTCCGCTATACAATCATGGCTGATCTATCTCTCCCACTCAACCCCATTCTCCTGCCTTCTCTTGTATCAGCCTTTACTGGACTTCCACTAAAGATTGGACACGCTAGAGGCAGGAAACATGTTCCCGATGTTGGGGGAGTCCAGAACCAGGGGCCACACACAGTTTAAGAATAAGGAGTAAGCCATTTAGAACGGAGACGAGGAAACCCTTTTTCTCACAGAGAGTGGTGAGTCTGTGGAATTCTCTGCCTCAGAGGGCGGTGGAGGCCGGTTCTCTGGATACTTTCAAGAGAGAGCTAGATAGGGCTCTTAAAGATAGCGGAGTCAGGGGATATGGGGAGAAGGCAGGAACGGGGTACTGATTGGGGATGATCAGCCATGATCACATTGAATGGCGGTGCTGCCTCAAAGGGCTGAATGGCCTCCTCCTGCACCTATTGTCTATTGTCTATTGTCTGTAACCATCATTCACCCTGTACACTGTGGACGGTTTAAGTGTAATCATGTGCAGTCTTTTTGCTGGCTGGATAGTATACGATAAAAAGCTTTTCACTGTACCTCGGTACACGTGACAATAATAAGCTAAACTAAGCTAAACTCAACTAAACTGAACTAAAAATAAACACAAAATGATGGAATAACTGAGTGGATCAGGCAGCATCTCTGGAGAAAAGGAATGGATGATGTTTCGGATTGAGATCCTTCTACAGACTGAAGATAGACAAAAAATGCTGGAGTTAATGCCCCTGTCCCACTTAGGAAACCTGAACGGAAACCTCTGGAGACTTTGCGCCCCACCCAAGGTTTCCGTGCGGTTCCCGGAGGTTGCAGGTGGTTGCTGGAGGTTGCAGGTAGTGGAAGCAGGTAGGGAGACTGACAAAAACCTCCGGGAACCGCACGGAAACCTTGGGTGGGGCGCAAAGTCCCCAGAGGTTTCAGTTCAGGTTTCCTAAGTGGGACAGGGGGCCTTACTCAGCGGGTCCGGCAGCATCTCTGGAGAAAAGAAAAGTAAAACTAAACTAAAGTAAACTAACAGGAGATTCAAAAGCTTGAAATCACGTACCATCAGAGTAACAATAAGGTTAAAAATAGCATCTGAGTTTGAGATTTGCACTGAGAATCCTCAAGATTCAAGATTCAATTCAATTGTCATTTGGACCCCTTGAGGTCCAAACGAAATGCCGTTTCTGCAGCCATACATTACAAACAAATAGACCCCAGACACAACATAATTTACATAAACATCCATCACATCGCTGTGATGGAAGGCCAAAAAAACTTATCTCTCCACTGCACTCCCCCCCCCCCCCCCCCCGATCTCAGAGTCAAAGTCAAAGCCCCCGGCTGGCGATGGCGATTGTCCCGCGGCCATTAAAGCCACGCCGGGTGATGCAAGGTCTTGGTGTTAGAGCCCCCGACGTGCGCTCGCAGAGTCCCGCGGCCATTCCAAGCCGCGCGGGGCGGTGATGTCAGGCCCCGCTCCAGGAGCTCTTCGACCCCGCAACTCGGGCGGGAGAAGTCGCCGTTGCCCTGAAAAGCGGTCTCCCTCCAGGGATCCGCGGGCTCCCGGTGACAGGGAGGGGCAGGCACGTATTCTGAGCTCATTGCCAGAAAAGTTCCTTCTGACCTCCTGAACCTGTAGGTGAAACCTGCTGCCACGGCATGATACAATAAGAGGGTGTGGACAAAATGAGGAGGAACAAAGCAGTGCCTTTGAAACATCGCTGGCCTCACCGGTGGAACGGAAAATTACGTTCATTCCTAGCATGCCAGAAATGCCCAACAATGCTGAAACGATGCATTCTGATGTTCCCAAAGAAAGGTCAATGGCCTGAAACGTTCCACCAGCTTCTCCCTTTGGACGTTACGCTAGACTTTAGACACTTACTGTGGACTTCCACTGGACGTGGAGAGGATGTTTCCACTATTGGGAGAGTCTCGGACCAGAGGTCGTCACCTCAGAATCAAAGGGCGTTCCTTTAAGGAGATGCAGAGGAATGTCTGTAGTAAGATAGACAATAGACGATAGAAATAGGCCATTCGGCCCCTCGAGCCAGCACCGCCCGCCATTCAATGTGATCATGGCTGATCATCTGTGGAATCTGTGGAATTCATGGCCACACAAGGCTGTGGAGGCCAAGTCAGTGGATATTTTAAAGGCAGAGATAGATAGACTCTTGATTAGAACAGATGTCAGGGGTTATGGGGAGGAGACAATAGACAATAGACTACGCGTGCTGTCTGTACGGAGTTTGCACGTTCTCCCTGTGACCTGTGTGGGTTTCCTCCGAGTTCATCGGTTTCCTCCACACTCCAGAGATGTACAGGTATGTAGGTTAATTGGCTTGGTGTATGTGTAAAATTGTCCGTGGTGTGTGTAGGTTAGTGTTCGTGTGCAGGTATAGCTGGCCGATGGACCGAAGGGCCTGTCTCCACTGTATCACTAAACTAAACTAAACTATTTTACCCAGCAAGTTGCATATCTAAAATGGGTGTTAGCTGGGAAATTGAGCAGCGGAATGTCTGATTAGTTTTCAAAATAGTTTTCAAAGGGAGCCGGATAGATGCCGGGCGATCAGGAAACCGTGGCAATTGCATTGGCATCGGCTGTGGTTTATTCCTGTCATGCACAAAGATTTGGTAAGGATTTCAATAGACAATAGACAATAGGTGCAGGAGTAGGCCATTCGGCCCTTCAACCCAGCACCGCCATTCAATGTGATCATGGCTGATCATCCCCAATCAGTACCCCGTTCCTGCCTTCTCCCCCATATCCCCTGAATCTGCTATTTTTAAGAGCTCTATCTAGCTCTCTCTTGAAAGCATCCAGAGAACCGGCCTCCACCGCCCTCTGAGGCAGAGAATTCCACAGACTCACCACTCTTACATTCCTTACACAACTTACAGAGGGCCAATTAACCTACAAACCCGTTCGGATGGGGGAGCAAACCGGAGCACCCGGATGAAACACACGCAGGTCATGGGGAGAACGTGCAAACTCCACATAGGCAGCAAGCACCCAAGGTCGGGATCGAACCTGGGTCTCTGGCCCTGTGAGGCAGCAGCTCCACCCGCTGCGCCACTGTGCCGTCCACAGTTTTTTTAAATTTGCTCATGCGAGAATGTGTTATAATTGTCCTTGCAAGTAGAATTTAGTGCAAAGGGCCTGTCCCACCTAGGCGACTGCCAGGGACTAATTTCAATGGGATTCACCTGTGACACCTGGCGACAACCTATGGCACCACCTACGTCAACCTACGACAGCAAAAATTGTCGCCACTGTCGCGGAAAATTTTTCAACATGTTGAAAATTTTTCAGCAGTCGCCTGTAGTCGCCCAAATAATCGCCTAAGCGGGAAAGTAATGCCCCTGTCCCACTTAGGAAACCTGAACGGAAACCTCTGGAGACTTTGCGCCCCACCCAAGGTTTCCGTGCGGTTCCCGGAGGTTTTTGTCAGTCTCCCTACCTGCTTCCACTACCTGCAACCTCCAGCAACCACCTGCAACCTCCGGGAACCGCACGGAAACCTTGGGTGGGGCGCAAAGTCTTCAGAGGTTTCCGTTCAGGTTTCCTAAGTGGGACAGGGGCATAATTACAAAATTCTTAAGGGGTTGGACAGGCTAGATGTAGGAAGATTGCTCCCGATGTTAGGGAAGTCCAGGACAAGGGGTCACAGCTTAAGGATAAGGGGGAATTCCTTTAAAACCGAGATGAGAAGAACTTTTTGCACACAGAGAGTGGTGAATCTCTGGAACTCTCTGCCACAGAGGGTAGTCGAGGCCAGTTCATTGGCTATATTTAAGAGGGAGTTAGATGTGGCCCTTGTGGCTAAGGGGATCAGGGGGTATGGAGAGAAGGCAGGTATGGGATACTGAGTTGGATGATCAGCCATGATCATATTGAATGGCGGTGCAGGCTCGAAGGGCCGAATGGCCTACTCCTGCACCTAATTTCTATGTTTCTATGTTTCTATAAGTTCCCCTTTACTCTGTCATGAGTTTGATGATTGTGTTTATGTGTGGTACATCTGATCTGTTGGGATAACACGTATATTTCGCTGTACCTCGGGGCATGTGGCAATAATGAATGGACCTAAAGCTAAATAGAGCTGTCGGAATTGAGCACTCTGTGGTCATGTTGCAATACTTTCTCATAGTCTGCTGCGATTTCAAACACATCGTCTGGTTATGTCAATATGTTTACTGACTAAGACATTCAACGTATCAATTGCATAATATTTGTCCGATGCACATGCATACCAAGAATCTCACTCAAATTCCTGACCTAATGCAACATGTCTGAAAGGCTCCTGGAGATTCCTGAGGGGCTGAGTAATTTGCTGCTAAGATTTTCCAGAATAGAAATCAAGTTTTTACTTGGTGTCGTGTGAATTATCAGCAAACCTGGAGACTGGGCTGCTGACTCACAGCGTCAGAGACCCTGGTTCGATCCTGACTACGGGTGCTGTTTGTACGGAGTTTGCACGTTCTCCCCGTGACCTGCGAGATCTCCAGTTTCCTCCCACACTCTAAAGGTGTGCAGGTTTGTAGGTTAATTGGCTTGGTGTAAATGTAAATTGGCCTGAGTGTACATTTACATATAGCGTATATTTATGAATCGCTCTTTGAATCACTTCTCTCTGGAAGGCGACTCCGGACTGTCAAAGCCCCCACAGCCAGACATCAAAACAGCTTTTATCCACGAGTAGTTGCTCTACTCAACAGCCAAAAATCTGTAGCCTCCCTTTGCTCTGGTATTTTGTTGGTTCACATGCTTGATCAATGGTGTTTTATCATTAATGTTTTATTATTATTAATGTTTAGTGTTTTCTGAATCATCCGTAACTGTCGCTGTACGTCATGTTGTTACTTGTGGGCGGAGCACCAAGGCAAATTCCTTGTATGTGAATACTTGGCCAATAAACTTACTTACTTACTTGTGTGAAGAAGGCAGGAACGGGGTACTGATTGGGGATGATCAGCCACGATCACATTGAATGGCGGTGCTGGCTCGAAGGGCCGAATGGCCTACTCCTGCACCTATTGTCTATTGTCTATGCTTCTCATAATGTTATATTCCTAGCTACAGTGGGCAGTCTCGATGGGCCGAAGGGCCTGTTTCCACGTGGTATCTCTAAACTAAACGGAACTTATTAACTATCCCTGATTTCCCCTGAAGCTTTGGGTTAGCAGGGCCATCTCGGCAGGCTGCTCATTTCAAGCACATTGTTGGGTCCAGAGTCATGCATTATCACATCAGACAGGCAGATTACTCTCACAAACGACATTAGTTCTCACGTTATTCCAATGGTCATTAATACCATGACTGTCACTAATTTCTGTTTTAATTCCAGATTTGCATCTTTCACCAAATTGAAAATGTCCCAGCTGTTAGAGTGGAATGTTTATCGGAGATGAACCAGAGATACAGAGCGGACACAGGCCCTTCAGCCCCACTGAGTCCGTGCTGACCAGCGATACCCGCACACTAACACTATCCTTCACACACTAGGGACTATTTATATTTATACCAAGCCAATTAACCTACAAACCTGCATGTCTTTGGAGTGTGGGAGGAAACCGAAGATCTCGAAGAAAACCCGCGCAGGTCACGGGGGAGAACGTGCAAACTCCGTACAGACAGCGCCCGTAGTGGGGATCGAACCCACGTCTGTGGCACTGAAATCGCTGTGAGGCAGCAACTCTACCGCTGCGCCACCTTGCTGCCCCACAAGTCATTTTACACAGAGGGTGGTGGGTGCCTGGGACGTGCTGCCAGGGGTGGTGGTGGCGGTGGGTAACGGCACTGGAATTTGGAATCGAAACAGCATGGAAACAGGCTCTTCGGCCCAACCTATGAAGCTTTTGGATGTTGGAGTAACTCAGCGGGTCAGGCAGTATCTCTGGAGAAAAGGAATAGGTGACGTTTCGGGTCAGAACCCTTCTTGCTGAGGAAGCACAATCTGCCACAGGCAATGATGGTCCAATTCTATACGGCCATCGCAGAGTCTGTTCTCACCTTCTCCATCATGGTCTAGTTTGGGATAGATAGATAGACAGATAGATAGATAGATAGATAGATAGATAGATAGATAGATAGATAGATAGATAGATAGATAGATAGATAGATAGATAGATAGGTAGATAGATAGATAGATAGATAGATAGATAGATAGATAGATAGATAGATAGATAGATCGATCGATCGATCGATCGATCGATAGATAGATAGATAGACAGACAGACAGACAGACAGACAGACAGACAGACAGACAGACAGACAGACAGAGAGATAGATAGATAGATAGATAGATAGATAGATAGATAGATAGATAGATAGATAGATAGATAGATAGATAGATAGATAGATAGATAGATAGATAGATAGATAGATAGATAGATAGATAGATAGCCACAGATGGCTGTGGAGGCCAAGTCAATGGAAATTTTTAAGGCAGAGATTGATAGATTCTTGATTAGTGCGGGGTGTCAGGGGCTATGAGGAGAAGGCAAGAGAATGGAGTTGAGAGGGAGAGATGGACCAGCCCTGATGGCGAATGACCTAATTCTGCTCCTAGAACATGCAAACTTAATAATCTAAAAGAAACTGAGCCATGACAAATTGTAAATTGTCCCCTAGTGTGTGTAGGATAGTGTAGGAGTTTAGAAGGATGAGAAGAGATCTTATAGAAACGTATAAAATTAAAAAAGGACTGGACAAGCTAAATTTTGGAAAAATGTTCCCAATGTTGGGCGAGTCCAGGACCAGGGGCCACAGTCTTAGAATAAAGGGAGAGGTCATTTAAGACAGAGGTGAGACAAAACTTTTTCACCCAGAGAGTTATGAATTTGTGGAAAATCTCCCACTGGAGGCCAAGTCACTGGATGGATTTAAGAGAGAGTTAGATAGAGCTCTAGGGGCTAGTGGAGTAAAGGGATATGGGGAGAAGGCAGGCACGGGTTATTGATTGGGGACGATCAGCCATGATCACAATGAATGGCGGTGCTGGCTTGAAGGGCCGAATGGCCTCCTCCTGTACCTATTTTCTATGTTTCTATGTAAAACGTCACATAACTCTCGAGCAAACTTGTAGGTCTCTCTACAATTCCAGTACAATTGCTAGGTCTTTATTCTCTGGAGCGCAGAAGGTTAAGGGGGGACTTGATAGAGGTCTTTAAAATGATGAGAGGGATAGACAGAGTTGACGTGGGATAAGCTTTTTCCATTGAGAGTAGGAAAGATTCAAACAAGAGGACATGATTTGAGAATTAAGGGAGGGGTAACATGAGGGGGAACTTCTTTACTCAGAGAGTGGTAGCTGTGTGGGAATGAGCTTCCAGTGGAAGTGGTGGAGGCAGGTTCGATTTTATAGTTTAAAAATAAATTGGATAGGTATATGGACGGGAAAGGAATGGAGGGTTATGGTCTGAGTGCAGGTAGATGGAACTAGGTGGGAGTAAGTGTTCGGCACGGACTAGAAGGGCCGAGATGGCCTGTTTCCGTGCTGTAATTGTTATATGGTTATACATTCCAGTGGAACCAGTTAGAATATCTCACTGGGATAATTTTGTTTGTGCAGAGTCTGTAGTTGAAAATATGTGCGATGAAGCATGTCCCTCAGGGAGGAAACACACTCGATACATGTTTACCTGATATTTACAGAGTTACACAACTTGTAAAATTGCTTCAACCCTGCATTTGCCTTTGTCTTTGTTAATATATCTTTTGGGTACATGGTTTGTTTGTATTAGGTCACAGCTATTATACAAGATCTAAAAATAAATGTGTTATTCCATCTGCAACTGAAAAAAGGTCCTTGAGTCTCTGATGCCGGGGATGAAAGCATTGTTTGTGTCTTTATTTGTGGCTTGTGCCTCAACCATACAACGCAACAGCATCAATTCTTTACTTTGTCTACAGTTTATTAATAGCTTGTCATCATCTGTTTGAAAGATATTATACTTAAGCCCTCTCTCCCATTGTTCTGCATATCCAGCGCTTATGTTATCCTAAGGGAGGCACGGCAGCACAGCTGGTAGGGGTGCTGGAGTCCTGGGTACGATCCTGACCTCGGATGCTGCCTTTGTGGAGTTTGCACATTCTCCCTGTGACCTCGTGGTTTTCCTCCGGGTGCTCTGGTTTCCTCTCACATTCCAAAGACGTGTGGGGATTGTAGATTATTTGGCCTCTGCAAATTGTCCCTCGTGTGTAGGGATTACATCGAAACCCTGTTGAGTTTAGTTTAGAGATACAGCACAGAGTCCGCGCCAACCAGCGATCCCTGCACGCTAACACTATCCAACACACACACGCGGGTCGTGGGGAGAACGTACAAACTCCGTACAGACAGCACCCGTAGTCAGGATCGAACCGGGGTCTCTGGCGCTGCGAGGCAGCAACTCTATCCGCTGCTCCACCCATTTCTTATCATCTCTGAGAATAATGAAATTCAACTTCACCCTCTTAGATAAGTAAAGTACTACCAACTTAAATGTGATTGAAAATATGTGTGGTGCATCGGTAGAATTGCTGCCTTACAGCACTTACAACGTCAGAGACCCGGGTTCGATCCCGACTACGGGCGGAGCTGCCTGTGTGGAGTTTGCACGTTCTCCCCATGACCTCATGGGTTTCCCCGAGATGTTCACACACTCCAAAGACGTACAGGTTTGTAGGTTAATTGGCTTGGTATAAGTGTTTAAAAGTGTAGGTTTAAACCGAAGATGGACACAGCATGCTGGAGTAACTCAGCGGGACAGGCAGCGTCTCTGGAGAGAAGGAATGGGTGACGTTTCGGGTCGAGACCCTTCTTCAGAGCAAGAGTTCCCAGTTTAATACAATGCGCTCACTTCACAGAGTGCAGGGGCTCACATACAGTAGGCCATGGTGACAGATCCACCACATCTACTCATGCCCCAGTAACTCTGAGAAATGTGAGCACAAAATTTGAAAAATGTTCATTGAAACAAAAATAGCAGCGGTGAACTCTGCTTAGACTGTGTACACAAACAGCCCAGTTGATGATTCATCTATTGTTTGTTGTGGTATGAATCCAAATCCCCATACAAGGCCAAAACCAATGAAGAACTCTTTGCTGGAATCTAAACTTAGCCGGGATATTAGAATAGAATTTTAATTTTTAATATTTCAAGCGAGCATAAACATTTTTATTGTAACCAGACTTAGTTTAGTTTAGTTTATTGTCACGTGTACCGAGGTACAGTGAAAAGCTTTTTCGTTGCGTGCCATCCAGTCAGCGGAAAGACAATACATAGAGTCATAGGTAGATGCTGCCTCACCCGCTGAGTTTCTCCAGCATTTTTGTCTACTTTCGATTTTTCCAGCATCTGCAGTTCTTTCTTAAACATATTTAAACATATATTTAAGAGGGAGTTAGATGTGGCCCTTGTGGCTAAAGGGATCAGGGGGGTAGTATGGAGAGAAGGCAGGTACGGGATACTGGGTTGGATGATCAGCCATGATCATATTGAATGGCGGTGCAGGCTCGAAGGGCCGAATGGCCTACTCCTGCTTTCTATGTTTCTATGTTTCTATAGAGTCATAGTCATGTAGTGAAACAGCAAGGAAACAGGCCCTTCCGCTCAACTTGCCCA
This sequence comes from Leucoraja ocellata, assembly GCA_036785375.1. Taxonomy (NCBI): domain Eukaryota; kingdom Metazoa; phylum Chordata; class Chondrichthyes; order Rajiformes; family Rajidae; genus Leucoraja; species Leucoraja ocellata. The sequence goes on along the minus strand of JAWMAR010003403.1, from coordinate 52,250 downwards.
CACTGGCCAACTTGCCCCAGCTACACTAGTCCCACCTGCCTGCACTTGGTCCATATCCAACCAAACCTGTCCTATCCATGTACCTGTGTAAATGATCAAGCTGCCCACAGTGTACAGATACAGGATAAAGGGAATCACGTTTAGTGCAAAGTAACGTCCAATTACAGATAGTCCGAGGGTCTCCAATGAGGTAGATGGGAAGTCAGGACCGCTCTCTGGTTGTGGGTGGTAGGATGGTTCAGTTGCCTGATAACAGCCGGGAAGAAACTGTCCCCTGAATCTGGAGGTGTGTGTGCGTTTGTTTTCACACTTCTGTACCTCTTGCCCGATGGGAGAGGGGGAGAAGAGGGAGTGGCCGGGGGTGAGACTGGTCCTTGTATTGTATTGTATATCTTTAGTGTCATTTCCTGAGTATTCACATACCCAGAGGAAACAAAAAAAACGCTGCTCAGCCAGTGTCCATTCAGTGTGCATTAAAAAATAAATAGAAATAAAACTACATATATCATGAACAAATTTAACACTCTGCTAAACATTCAACAGGCGTTCCGATCGGCACGACAGTGGCTCTGCTGCAGTGTGTCCAGGTTGGTGGTTGGTGCGCGATACTTTGGCAGGGGGGCAAAGTCCGTTTAGCAAGTCAAGTCAAGTTTATTTGTCACATACACATACGAGATGTGCAGTGAAATGAAAGTGGCAATGCTCGCGGACTTTTGTGCAAAAGACAAACAACAAAACAACCAAACAAATTATAAACACAATCATAACACACATATTCTTTTACATAATAAATAATGGAAGGAAAAACGTTCTGTAGAGTTAGTCCCTGGTGAGATAGGCGTTTACAGTCCGAATTGCCTCTTGTGAATTGCTCCTTCTCAACCTCTCCGTTCTCACCGCATGGCAACGGAGGCGTTTGCCTGACCGTATCAGCTGGAACAGTCCGTTGCCTGGGGTGGAAGGGGTCTCCATTTTGTTTGCTCTGGAGTTGCACCTCCTGTTAGTGTGTAGTCCTGCAGGGGGGCGAGTGAAGTTCCCATAGTGCGTCTCGGATCCGAACGCACTACTCTCTGCAGAGCCTTCTTGTCCTTGGAGTCTTATAGCCTGCGGGAAGAAGCTTGCTGGCCTTGCCGAGGCATGCGTGAGGTGTAGATGGAGTCGCTGGAAGGGAGGACGGTCCGGGCTGCGTCCACAATTCGCTGTAATTTCTTTGTGGTTCGGGACGGAGCTGTTCCCAAACTGTGTGCTGTGATTCATCCCAACTTACACTAATGGCAAGTGAACCATCTAATCACACCAACTAGAGACACCATTTACATTGTTAGAGACTTTCGGACTATCTTCACTGGACTTTACCTTGCACGAAATATTATTTGCTTAATCTTGTATCTGTATACTGTGCACAGCTTGATTGTAATAATTGTATAATTTTTTCACTGACAATAGAACAACAATAGCAAGCAATAACAATGCTTTTCACAGTACCTCAGTACACAAGACGATAAACAAGACTTTATTCCTTTTTGAGCATTCAGAGGACAAAAGGCCGTGATTTAAAACAACAAATGGCACAAAAATGCTGGAGTCAATCAATGATTTCAAGCAGCATCTATGGAGAACATGGAAAAGTGATGGGTCAAGACCAGGTCAGGTCCCCACCCAAAAGCGGCACCTATCCCTGTCCTCCACAGATGCAGCCTGACCCCGCTGATCTCCAGCACTCTGTGAAACGTCAACATCCATGTTCTCCACAGATGCTGCTGCCCAGACCCTGCAGCTGACTCCTCCAGCACTCCACGTCACCTTACGCACCATCAGTTCTCCACAGATGCTGCCTGACCCGCTGAGTTACTCCAGCACTCTGTGTGAAACGTCACCTATCCATGTTCTCTCACAGACGCTGCCTGACCCGCTGAGTTATGGTGCAGCAGCATCTATGGAGCTAAGGAAATAGGCAACGTTTCGGGCCAAAATCCTTCTGGAAATAGGCAACGTTTCGGGCCGAAACCCTTAAGGGTTTCGGCCCGAAACGTTGCCTATTTCCTTAGCTCCATAGATGCTGCTGCACCCGCTGATTTACTCCAGCACTCTGTGAAACGTCACCTATCCATGTTCTCCACAGATGCTGCCTGACCCGCTGAGTTACTCCAGCACTCTGTGAAACGTCACCTATCCATGTTCTCCACAGATGCTGCCTGACCCGCTGAGTTACTCCAGCACTCTGGGAAACGTCACCTATCCATGTTCTCCACAGATGCTGCCTGACCCGCTGAGTTACTCCAGCACTCTGCGAAACGTCACCTATCCATGTTCTCCACAGATGCTGCCTGACCCGCTGAGTTATTCCAGCACTTGTAAACTGCGCCAATATATGGGTCGTGCAAAAGTATTCCACTTGGCTGTGTGTATGTGACAATATATGAGCAGCATAATCAAGTCCGATTCACACCCCGGCCACTCCCTCTTCTCCCCTCTCCCATCGGGCAAGAGGTACAGAAGTGTGAAAACAAACGCACACACCTCCAGATTCAGGGACTGTTTCTTCCCAGCTGTTATCAGGCAACTGAACCATCCTGCCACAACCAGAGAGCGGTCCCTGACCTACTATCCACCTCACTGGCGACCTTGATTGGACTTTGCTGGCTTTACCTTGCACTAAACGTTATTCCCTTATCATGTATCTGTACACTGTGGACGGCTCGATTGT
>JAWMAR010003403.1:0-49343 GCA_036785375.1 Leucoraja ocellata | reverse complement strand
TGTGGCTAAAGGGATCAGGGGGTAGTATGGAGAGAAGGCAGGTACGGGATACTGGGTTGGATGATCAGCCATGATCATATTGAATGGCGGTGCAGGCTCGAAGGGCCGAATGGCCTACTCCTGCTTTCTATGTTTCTATGTTTCTATAGAGTCATAGTCATGTAGTGAAACAGCAAGGAAACAGGCCCTTCCGCTCAACTTGCCCACACTGGCCAACTTGCCCAGCTACACTAGTCCCACCTGCCTGCACTTGGTCCATATCCCACCAAACCTGTCCTATCCATGTACCTGTGTTAATGATCAAGCTGCCCACAGTGTACAGATACAGGATAAAGGGAATCACGTTTAGTGCAAAGGAACGTCCGATTACAGATAGTCTGAGGGTCTCCAATGAGGTAGATGGGAAGTCAGGGCCGCTCTCTGGTTGTTGTGGTAGGATGGTTCAGTTGCCTGATAACAGCCGGGAAGAAACTGTCCCTGAATCTGGAGGTGTGTGCGCTTGTTTTCGCACTTCTGTACCTCTTGCCCGATGGGAGAGGGGAGAAGAGGGAGTGACCGGGGGATGAGACTGGTGCTTGTATTGTATTGTACTGTATATCTTTATTGTCATTTCCTGAGTATTCACATACCCAGAGGAAACAAAAAAACGTTGCTCAGCCAGTGTCCATTCAGTGTGCATTAAAAATAAATAGATATAAAACTACATATATCATGAACAAATTTAACACTCTGCTAAACATTCAACAGGCGTTCCGATCGGCAGCGGCACGACAGTGGCTCTGCTGCAGTGTGTCCAGGTTGGTGGTTGGTGCGCGATACTTTGGCAGGGGGCAAAGTCCGTTTAGCAAGTCAAGTCAAGTCAAGTCAAGTTTATTTGTCACATACACATACGAGATGTGCAGTGAAATGAAAGTGGCAATGCTCGCAGACTTTTGTTCAAAAGACAAACAACAAAACAACCAAACAAATTATAAACACAATCATCACACATATTCTTTTACATAATCAATAATGGAAGGAAAAACGTTCTGTAGAGTTAGTCCCTGGTGAGATAGGCGTTTACAGTCCGAATTGCCTCTGGGAAGAAACTCCTCCTCAACCTCTCCGTTCTCACCGCATGGCAACGGAGGCGTTTGCCTGACCGTAGCAGCTGGAACAGTCTGTTGCAGGGGTGGAAGGGGTCTCCCATGATTTTGTTTGCTCTGGAGTTGCACCTCCTGTTGTATAGTTCCTGCAGGGGGTGAGTGAAGTTCCCATAGTGCGTTCGGCCGAACGCACTACTCTCTGCCGAGCCTTCTTGTCCTTGGAGTCTTATAGCCTGCGGGAAGAAGCTTGCTGGCCTTGCCGAGGCAGCGTGAGGTGTAGATGGAGTCGCTGGAAGGGAGGACGGTCCGGACTGCGTCCACAATTCGCTGTAATTTCTTGTGGTCTTGGATGGAGCTGTTCCCAAACTGTGTGCTGTGATTCATCCCAACTTACACTAATGGCAAGTGAACCATCTTATCACCAACTAGGGAGCGGACTAGAGACACCATTTACATTGTTGGAGACTTTCGGACTATCTTCACTGGACTTTACCTTGCACAAAACATTATTTGCTTAATCTTGTATCTGTATACTGTGGACAGCTTGATGGTAATCATGTATAATTTTTTCACTGACAACAGAACAACAATAGCAAGCAATAACAATGCTTTTCACTGTACCTCAGTACACATGACGATAATAAACTTTTGAGCATTCAGAGGACAAAAGGCCGTGATTTAAAAAAAAATGGCACAAAATGCTGGAGTCAATTAATGATTCAAGCAGCATCTATGGAGAGCATGGAAAAGTGATGGGTCAGGACCAGGTCAGGTCCCCACCCAAAGCGTCACCTATCCATGTTCTCCACAGATGCTGCCTGACCCGCTGAGTTACTCCAGCACTCTGTGAAACGTCACCTATCCATGTTCTCCACAGATGCTGCCTGACCCGCTGAGTTACTCCAGCACTCTGTGAAACGTCACCTATCCATGTTCTCCACAGATGCTGCCTGACCCACTGAGTTACTCCAGCGCTGTAAACTGCGCCAATATATGGGTCGTGCAAAAGTATTCCACTTGGCTGTGCGTATGTGACAATATATGAGCAGCATAATCAAGTCCGATTCACACCCTGGCCACTCCCTCTTCTCCCCTCTCCCACCGGGCAAGAGGTACAGAAGTGTGAAAACAAACGCACACATCCAGATTCAGGGACTGTTTCTTCACGGCTGTTATCAGGCAACTGAACCATCCCACCACAACCAGAGAGCGGTCCTGAACTACTATCCACCTCATTGGTGACCCTCGGACTATCCTTGATCGGACTTTGCTGGCTTTACCTTGCACTAAACGTTATTCCCTTATCATGTATCTGTACACTGTGGATGGCTCGATTGTAATCATGTGTTGTCTTTCCGCTGACTGGTTAGCGCGCAACAGAAGCTTTTCACTGTACCTCGGTACACGTGATAGTAAACTAAACTAAACTGAAACTGAACCATTGTTCCATTTTGTTCTTAACACCATAACTAGTTTAGCTCCAACAATGTTGGTTTAAAATAATCTTTCGGCACTGAGCCCAGAAAGAAAGTTCTAAAGATGAGAACTGTATTGGTTGCATTTCAAATTCCTTGCCAGAGATTTCTTTAAAGTTCGCACAGAGAAATGTTTGGGCTGAGCATTCTTGCACTGCCTGAGAGTAATAAAGACTTTTTACAATAGAGTTTGCTCCCTGTCGAGTTCACCTGCAATGTTTCGAGACTTCTAGTTATGTTGGGAATGTTCCCAATAAGGGTTTTGAACCGTGGCCAAGGTATGAAATCTGAAAAACAAGCAATGTTTTGTACAGAAATCAGATTCCTTCAATTGTCCTGCTGCTCTTGGCTGTTGTACAGGTTGTTCACGAGGGAAAGTCGGTCCTCCTCGGTCTGACTGACCATGGGTGATGCATAGAAACATAGAAAATTGGTGCAGGAGGAGGCCATTCGGCCCTTCGAGCCAGCACCGCCATTCATTGTGATCATGGCTGATCGTCCCCCATCAATAACCCGTGCCTGCCTTCTCCCCATATCCCTTGACTCCACTAGCCCCTAGAGCTTTGATTCTGACATCAGGGGGGGGGGGGAGAGTGCAGTGGAGAGATAAGTTTTTTTGGCCTTCCATCACAGCGATGTGATGGATGTTTATGTAAATTATGTTGTGTCTTGGGTCTATTTGTTTGTAATGTATGGCTGCAGAAACGGCATTTCGTTTGGACCTCAAGGGGGTCCAAATGACAATTAAATTGTATCTTGTATCTTCTATCTTGTATCTTGTATCTTGAGCTCTATCTAACTCTCTCTTAAATCCATCCAGTGACTTGGCCTCCACTGCCCTCTGTGGCAGGGAATTCCACAAATTCACAACTCTCTGGGTGAAAACGTTTTTTCTCACCTCAGTCTTAAATGACCTCCCCTTTATTCTAAGAGTGTGGCCCCTGGTTCTGGACTCACCCAACATTGGGAACATTTTTCCTGCATCTAGCTTGTGCAGTCCTTTTATAATTTTTTATGTTTCTATAAGATTCCCCCTCATCCTTTTAAACTCCAGTGAATACAAGCCTAGTCTTTTCAATCTTTCCTCATATGACAGTCCTGCCATCCCAGGGATCAATCTCGTGACCCTACTGCCTCAAGGATGTCCTTCCTCAAATTAGCAAACCAAAACTGTACACAATACTCCAGATGTGGTCTCACCAGAGCCCTGTGCAACTGCAGAAGAACCTCTCTACTCCTATACTGAAATCCTCTTGTTATGAAGGCCAACATGCATCCTGGTCAGATCGGATGCAAGTCTGGGCGATCGATGTCATATGGAGGACAGGCTGTTGCCCATGCAGCACGTCTCCCCTCTCCACGTCGCTGATTGATCCAAAGGAACAGCAGGGCCGTTACAGTTTGGCACCAGCTCCGTCGCGGTTCCCGGAGGTTGCAGGTGGTTGCCGGAGGTTGCAGGTAGTGGAAGCAGGTTGCTGGAGTCAATCAATGATTCAAGCAGCATCTATAGAGAGCATAGAAAGGTGATGGGTCAAGACCAGGTCAGGTTCCCACCCAAAGCGTTACCTATCCATGTTCTCCACAGATGCTGCCTGACCCACTGAGTTACTCCAGCACTCTGTGAAACGTCACCTATCCATGTTCTCCACAGATGCTGCCTGACCCGCTGAGTTACTCCAGCACTCTGTGAAACGTCACCTATCCATGTTCTCCACAGATGCTGCCTGACCCGCTGAGTTACTCCAGCACTCTGTGAAACGTCACCTATCCATGTTCTCCACAGATGCTGCCTGACCCGCTGAGTTATGGTGCAGCAGCATCTATGGAGCTAAGGAAATAGGCAACTTTTCGGGCCGAAATCCTTCTGGAAATAGGCTGACAAAAACCTCCGGGAACCGCACGGAAACCTTGGGTGGGGCGCAAAGTCTCCAGAGGTTTCCGTTCAGGTTTCCTAAGTGGGACAGGGGGCATTATGGAGCAAGCGCAGGCAGGCGGGACTAGTGTAGCTGGGACATGTTGGCCGGTGTGGGCAAGTTGGGCCGAAGGGCCTGTTTCCACACTGTATCACTCTATGACTCTATGATTTTATACACCTTGGCATTCCTGCTCAGTATTTATGGAATGGGCCAATATAATGTGGTGCTTAGCTTGGCACAGATCCATACATCGCTGAATTGTGCATGGATAGTCATCGACCAAATGAGGTCGTCATGGAAACAGTTAGTCAATGATCGGAGCAGGGAGATAAAAAAATAGTTTGGGAATTTTTTTAGCCAGGAACAGCGTGCAGAATGCTGCTCCACCGATGCTCCACCGATTCACTGCTCCAGGCATCACCTTGAGCTAAAAACTGATCATCTACAGCAGACTCCAGATCATTATTCCTTGTCAGCAGTCTCCATGGGAAGCACTTTTACAATTGCTCTCTGAAGGTTATCAACAGCCTATTACATGTGCACACAAACAAGAATTTTTATACATCCCGTATAAATTGCCCAACCGTAGACTGGGCCATCGTTTCGCTGAACACCTTCGCCCCGAACGCCTGGACCTACCTGATCTCCCGGCTGCTCAACACTTTCATTCTCCTTCCCATTCCCACACTGACCTTTCAGTCCTGGGACTCCTCCATTGTCAGAGTGAGGCCAAATGCAAGTTGGAGGAGCAGCGCCTCATATTTCGCTTGGGCAGTGGTATGAACATAGAAACATAGAAACATAGAAATTAGGTGCAGGAGTAGGCCATTCGGCCCTTCGAGCCTGCACCGCCATTCAATATGATCATGGCTGATCATCCAACTCAGTATCCCGTACCTGCCTTCTCTCCATACCCTCTGATCCCTTAGCCACAAGGGCCACATCTAACTCCCTCTTAAATATAGCCAATGAACTGTGGCCTCAACTACCCTCTGTGGCAGAGAGTTCCAGAGATTCACCAGTCTCTGTGTGAAAAAAGTTCTCCTCGTCTCGGTTTTAAAGGATTTCCCCCTTATCCTTAAGATTGACTTCTCTAACATCAAGTAACCCCGGCATTCCCCCTCTCTCTCCGTCCCTCCCCCACCCAAGTTGCACCAGCTTCTCGTTCTCACCCTCCAAACAGCTAACAATTGCTTGTTTCTGGCCGAGACCCTTCAGGAAGGGAATAGGCAACGTTTCGGGCCGAGACCCTTCAGGAAGGAAATAGGCAACGTTTCGGGCCGAGACCCTTCAGGAAGGAAATAGGCAACGTTTCGGGCCGAAACCCTTCAGGAAGGAAATAGGCAACGTTTCGGGCCGAGACCCTTCAGGAAGGAAATAGGTAACGTTTCGGGCCGAAACCCTTCCGGGTTTCGTCCCGAAACGTTGCCTATTTCCTTCGCTCCATAGATGCTGCTGCACCCGCTGAGTTCCTCCAGCATTTTTGTCTACCTAACAACGGCCTGTTTCCCTTATCATTGTTACTTTTTTACATATCTTTCAGTGGTTGTTCGATATCTCTCTACATCACCCTCTATATCTCTTGTTTCCCTTTCAATAGACAATAGTAGGACTATAGGAGTAGGCCATTCGGCCCTTCGAGCCAGCACCGCCATTCAATGTGATCATGGCTGATCATCCACAATCAGTACCCCGTTCCTGCCTTCTCCCCATATCCCCTGACTCCGCTATCTTTAAGAGCCCTATTCAGATTCAATTTTAATTGTCGTTGTCAGCGTACAGTACAGAGACAACAAAATGCATCTAGCTCTCTCTTGAAAGTATCCAGAGAACCTGCCTCCGCCGCCCTCTGAGAATTCCACAGACTCACAACTCTCTGTGAGAACAAGTGTTTCCACATCTCCGTTCTAAAAGGCCTATCGCTTATTCTTAAACAGTGGGCCCTGGTTCTGGACTCCCCCAACATCGGGAACATCGGGAACATAATCACGTGGCTTTCAGTTTGAAGAAGGGTCTCGACCAGAGACGTCGTCCATTCCTTCTCAGGCAGAAATGCTGGAGAAACTCAGCGGGTGAGGCAGAATATTCCTTCTCTCCGTAGACCCTGCCTCATCCGCTGAGTTCCTCCAGCACTTTTTGTCTACCTTTCGGTTTTCCAGCATCTGCAGTTCTTTCTGAAACACCCTGTGGAGATGTGGAAGTTGTTGCTACCTTATCGATGTTACACAGATGGACGTTGATGGTGTGAACAGAAGAGGTCACATTTGAAGGTGAGTATTATGACTGGGCCCCTCACGCCTCGCTGCCTGCCAACACATGGGAATGGACTTAGCGACTTAAGCACTCATGGTGCATGCACATATTGTTGCAGGCAGCAGTCAGAGAAGATAGCACAATGCCCAGAGCTCCTGCCTGTGTTTTCATGGGTTTCTGTAAATGAAATCAATACAGTGACTAACTAGCTATGAACTGCTGCCAGATGCAGTCTGTAATGTTTGCTTTCTCAGCCAGCTCAATAACCTTGAAACATTCGCTGCCTTTACCACATAAACTGCACGTTCAAACCCATGCCTTGACAGAGCACGCTTCATGCAGGAAGGAACTGCAGATGCTGGTTTAAACTGGAGCTCGACACAAGATGCTGGAGTATCTCAGCGGGACAGGCAGCATCTCTGGAGGAAAGGAATGGGTGACGTTTCGGGACGAGCCCCTTCTTCAGACCCGAAACGTCACCCATTCCTTCTCTGCAGAGATGCTGCCTGTCCCGCTGAGTTACTCCAACATTTTGTGTCTATCTACGATTCGCTGTTTGTTCTGTGTGATATATTTTTAGAAATATTCAATTATCGATCTATTTTGTTTAGTTCAGTTTAGAGATAGAGGGCAGAAACTGGCCCTTCGGCCCACCGAGTCCATGCCAGCCAGCCATCACCGCACACCAATACTATCCTACACACACTAGGGACAACACCAAGCCATTTAACGTACAAACCTGCACGTCTTTGGAGAGTGGGAGGAAACCGAAGATCTCGGAGAAAACCCACGCAGGTCAGGGGGAGAACATGCAAACTCCGTACAGACAGCGCCCGTAGTCAGGATCGAACCGGGGTCTCTGGCGCTGTTGTGCTGCTCAACGTTTCCACAAGTAACAATGTTCCCAGGGATTTTTGTTAATAATTTCATGTGGGTCAAATAAAGAGGTTTAGAGGGAGCAGAGAATCTAATAGTACGTTAACTTTTGGCAGCACGGTGGCGCAGCGGTAGAGTTGCTGCCTCACAGCGCCAGAGCCCCGGGTTCAATCCTGACTACGAGCGCTGTCTGTACGGAGTTTGCACGTTCTCCCCGTGACCTGCGTGGGTTTTCTCCGAGATCTTCGGTTTCCTCCCACACTCCAAAGACGTGCAGGTTTGTAGGTTAATTGACTTGGTAAATGTAAAAAATGTCCCTAGTGGGTGTAAGATAGTGTTAGTGCGCGGGGATCGCTGGTCGGCACGGACTCGGTGGGCCGAAGGGCCTGTTTCCGCGCTGTATCTCTAAACTAAACTGTTCAAATGACATACTTAGGAGAAATGCCAAGTCATTGAATTGAGTCTTTTCTAAAACCTAGCCACAGACCGGCAATAAATTGCAATGTTCATTCATGACGTTAATTCATGAATGATCCTGAGACTAAATAGCTTCCGCTTGTTGCTCCATAGAACCGCCAGTACAAGGCAGAAACAGGTTCCTCAGCCCCTAATGTCTGTGTCAAACATGATGCCAAGATAAGCTCATCTCCTCTTCCTGCATGCTGTCCTAATCCCTCCCTTTCCTGCACACCCAAGTTTCAGAATAAGGAGTAAGCCATTTAGAACGGAGACGAGGAAACACTTTTTCTCACAGAGAGCGGTGAGTCTGTGGAATTCTCTGCCTCAGAGGGCAGTGGAGGCCGGTTCTCTGGATGCTTTCAAGAGAGAGCTGGATAGGGCTCTTAAAAATAGTGGAGTCAGGGGATATGGGGAGAAGGCAGGAACGGGGTACTGATTGGGGATGATCAGCCATGATCACATTGACTGGCGGTGCTGGTTTGAAGGGCCGAATGGCCTACTCCTGCGCCTATTGTCTATTGTCTATCTAAAAGCCTGTAAAATGTCACAAATTCCTCTTCTCTTTGACATTACTATAGAGGTACAGCCTGGAAACAGGCCCTTCGGCCCATCGATGTTGCATTAATGCATTTCGTTGTCTCTGTACTGTACACTGACAATGACAATTAAAATTGAATCTGAATCTGAATCTGAATCTGAATCTGATCGAGTCATCGCCAAACGCCACTCACCCGGTCCAGTCGCACTATCCTACACACTGGGAACAATTTACAATTTTGCAGAATCGAATTAACCTACAAACCTGCGCGTCTTTGGAGTGTGGGAGAAAACCGAAGATCTCGGAGAAAACCCACGCAGGTCACATGGAGAACGTGCAAACTCCGCACAGACAGCACCCGTAGGCGGGATGGAACCCGGGCCTCTGGCGCTGTGAGGCAGTGAAGGGCCGGTCCCACCAGCACGCGACTCCATGCGGCAAGCGCGACCTAACGTGGTCGCTTGAGCCGTACGGCCTCGCGGGGCCGGTCCCACTTCGATCGCCGGAGCCGTATGGTGTTGTGCGGGGCTGGTCCCGACATCACGCGGGGTCCTGACTTCCGAAAAACTGACCATGTTCAAACATTCCACGCGGCAACGGCCTGCTGGCCCGCAGCCGGCTCTACGCCGTACGCAGTGTCTTGACGCCGTACGTCACGCGTGAAGTTCCCGCGGACCTCGCTGGAATTTCACATCACTCACTCGGTCCCCGGCTTCCGGTTTGGTCGCGCTTGCCGCATGCAGGTCGCATGTTCGTGGGACCGGCTCTTGACTCTACCGCTGCGCCACCGTGCTGTCGTGATCCAGACGCTTGTGTGCCAGGGTTTCGAGGTGAGGGAAGCACAAATCTAGGTTAATGAATGGGAGTGCAGCACGATCAGTACGTGTTCCATTACAGGTTGCTATCAAATCTCCCTTGACATAATTCAAATAGCGTTACGCCCAGTGTCTTGGACAATATTTATCATTCAGCCAACTACGATAAATAACTCCAACATGAAAAAACAAGGTGCTGGTGGGGGAGTTCCCGGGTTGGCACAGCAGTAGATTTGCTGCCTTCAAAAGTTCATAAGTGATAGGAGCAGATTTAGGCCATTCGCCCCATCGAGTCTACTCCGCCATTCAATCATGGCTGATCTATCTTTCCCTCTCAACCCCATTTTCCTGCCTTTCCCCCCCCCCCATCACCCCTGACAGCGTCACAGCGCCAGAGACCCGGGTTCGATCCTGACTACAGGTGCTGTCTGTACGGAGTTTGTACGATCTCCCCGTGACCTGCGTGGGTTTCTCCGGGTGCTCCGGTTTCCTCCCACACTCCAAAGACGTGCAGGTTGGTCGGTCAACTGGCTTGGTGTCATTGTAAATTGTCCCTAGTGTGTGTAGGATAGTGTTAGTGTGCGGGGATCGCTGGTCGGCACGGACTGGGTGGCCCGCTGTATTTCTAAAGTAAGACTAAACTAATATGTGGCAGAATGGGTAAGATGGGCTGAATCCTTTCTCTGAAGGATATGAGTGAACCAGATGGTGCTTTTGGCAGCCCAGCAGTTTCATGACTATCATCAAGGAACAATTTATTGAAATACTTGAATTTAAATTCCCCAGCTGCCAATATTACAGAAGTGATTGTGCACAATAAATAACACACCGGGTTCTTGCGACCTCAGACACTTGCAATCAGAAGTAAATTGATGCTACAGTTAGGTTGAGTGCAGTTTGGTTCAGACTTTAGAGATACAACATGGAAACAGGCCATTCGGCCCACCGAGTCCGTGTCAACCTGCGATCACCCCACACACTAACACCATCCTACACACTAGGGCCAATTTTACAATTTAACCAATGCCAATTAATCTACCGACCCGTATGTGTTTGGAGTGTGGGGGGAAACCGGAGCACCCGGAGAAAATCCACGCAGGTCACGGGGAGAACGTACAAACTCCGTACAGACAGCGCCCGTAGTCAGGATCGAACCCGGGTCTCTGTCGCTGTGAGGCAGCAACTCTACCCGCTGCGCCACCGTGCCGCTCAATGAGGTTGGCCTTCAGTGCATTGTTCTTCTTTAAAACAACATGAACAACACATCATTTTAGTCAAATGTGCCAGACTTGCCAAGCAGAGTTGGCCTGCTCTGGTATCTGTTATCCATCTGGAAATCAACTCCGCTAGTGACCCTCCAACATACTTCCTGATCTGCTGGCATTCTGCTTCTGGTTTAGTGCTTCACTCATAGATCTGACCTGCTTTTCACAGCATTGAACTGTCCCTTTGTTCGTCTTCTCCCTCTCTCCCTCTCTCCCTCCCTCCTTCCCTCTCTCCCTCCTTCCCTCTCCTCCTCCCTCCCCCCTCCCTCCCTCCCTCCCTCCCTCCCTTCCTCCCTCCCTCCCTCCCTCCCTCCCTCCCTCCCTCCCTCCTTCCCTCTCTCCCTCCCTCCTTCTCTCTCTCCCTCCCTCCTTCCCTCTCTCCCTCTCTCCTCTTTCCCTCCTTCCCTCTCTCCCCCCTCCCTCCCTCCTTCTCTCCCTCCTTCCCTCCCTCTCTCCCTCTCTCCTTCTCTCCCTGTGAACATTTGGATCACCTGGGCAACCCAGACATTGAGTCCCAACGCAAAACGTCACCTATCCATGTTCTCCACAGATGCTGCCTGACCCGCTGAGTTATGGTGCAGCAGCATCTATGGAGCTAAGGAAATAGGCAACTTTTTGGGCCAAAATCCTTCTGGAAATAGGCAACGTTTCGGGCCGAAACCCTTATGGGTTTCGGCCCGAAACGTTACCTATTTCCTTAGCTCCATAGATGCTGCCTGACCCGCTGAGTTACTCCAGCACTCTGTGAAACGTCACCTATCCATGTTCTGCACAGATGCTGCCTGACCCGCTGAGTTACTCCAGCACTCTGTGAAACGTCACCTATCCATGTTCTCCACAGATGCTGCCTGACCCGCTGAGTTACTCCAGCACTTTGTACCTTTTATTGTAAACCAGCGTCTTCATTTCCTTGTTTCTGACCTCATTCTGTCTGAAGTATTTTCCGTGACCTCACCCTCTCTACAACCTAAAACAAACTTGTTTTTCTCACCTTTCTAGTTCAGGTGAAAATTTGCCCTTGCAGAATTCACAAGTGAGATATGAAATAAAAGTTAGTTTAGTTTAGTTTAAAGATACAGCATGGAAGCAGGCCCTTCGGCCCGCCGAGTCCGTGCTGACCAGCGATCCCCACACACTAACACTATCCTACACACACTAGGGACAATTTACATTTTCCCCAAGCCAACTAACCTACAAACCTGCACGCCTTTGGAGTGTGGGAGGAAACCAGAGAAAACCCACGCAGGTCACGGGGAGAACGTGCAAACTCCGTACAGACAGCACCCGTAGTCAGGATCGAACCCGGGTCTCTGGCGCTGTGAGGCAGCAGCTCTACCCGCTGCGCCACCGTGCCGTCTCATGGAACTGACGTGAATAAAATGCAAAATAAATAAATACCAAATTAATTATTTCTCAACTTGCGATCCTTGAAGCGCGCACAAGGGCAATAGTTAGTTGTTGCTTTCCAGACATTGGCTGGTTCAGGAACTCAAACGGCCAGGAATGAAGGGGGGGCTGCAGAGAGAGATAGTGCCTGGGCCATCAGCGGTTCTAACCTCGCCACTATCCATGGGATCTACAGGAGGCGCTGCCTCATAAAGGCAGCCGGCATCATCAGGGACCCGCCCGCACCACCCTGGTCACATTAGACCGTACCGTCAGGAAACATAGAAACATAGAAACATAGAAATTAGGTGCAGGAGTAGGCCATTCGGCCCTTCGAGCCTGCACCGCCATTCAATATGATCATGGCTGATCATCCAACTCAGTATCCCGTACCTGCCTTCTCTCCATACCCCCTGATCCCCTTAGCCACAAGGGCCACATCTAACTCCCTCTTAAATATAGCCAATGAACTGGCCTCAACTACCCTCTGTGGCAGAGAGTTCCAGAGATTCACCACTCTCTGTGTGAAAAAAGTTCTTCTCATCTCGGTTTTAAAGGATTTCCCCTTTATCCTTAAGCTGTGACCCCTTGTCCTGGACTTCCCTAACATCGGGAGCAATCTTCCTGCATCTAGCCTGTCCAAGAAGAAAGTACAGGAGCCTGAAAGCCGTGACCACCAGGTTCCTCAGCGGCGGTGGAACCTCGCGGGTCGACCCGCAGTCAGCGGCCGATGGGAGCGTGGGGGGAAACGCCTTGGGGGAGGGGTGAGAGGGAAGGATAATGGACCTGACATTGGGGGGGGGGGGGGAGAACAATAGTGGACCCAGAACGGGGGAGGGTGGGGGGGGGGGGGACAAAGGGGGGCCGGATGGGGGAGGGGCAGGGAGAGGGGTGGGGTTACGGGGGTGGTAGAACAATGGAGGAGCCAGCTCCAGCGTACTTTGCAACTCTGTCAGTGCCCTTTATGTGCTGACTGTTGGCATACCTTGCAAGGACAATAGAATATTTAATTCCAATCCAAGACCAGCTTCTCCCCAGGCACTATCAGGTTTATGGCATTGTTATTTGTTATTATTGATTCTGTGTACGACTGCAGGCAACATAATTTCGTTCAGACCGAAAGGTCTGAATGACAATAAAGGATCTATCTATCTATCTATCTATCTATCTATCTATCTATCTATACTATCTATCTATCTATCTATCTATCTATCTATCTATCTATCTATCTATCTGTCTATCTGTCTATCTGTCTATCTGTCTATCTGTCTATCTGTATATCTATCTATCTATCTATCTATCTATATCTATCTATCTATCTATCTATCTATCTATCTATCTATCTGTCTGTCTAACACTAACTTCAGCAACTGTGGACTCCCAACGGCTGGGTGTTGCACCACAAACCGGTTTTGCACCCTCATGCCGTCTAATATCATTGGTATTTAACCTATTGAAACATTTACAGGTCTATTAAGCTGCTGCAAGTAAGGATTTAATTTGTTTAAGAAGGAACTGCAGATGCTGGAAAATCAAAGGTGGACAAAAGTGGTGGAGAAACTCAGCGGGTGCAGCAGCATCTATGGAGCGAAGGAAATAGGCAACGTTCGGGCCGAGACCCTTCAGGAAGGAAATAGGCAACGTTTCGGGCCGAGACCCGTTCAGGAAGGAAATAGGTAACGTTTCGGGCCGAAACCCTTCCGGGTTTCGTCCCGAAACGTTGCCTATTTCCTTCATTCCATAGAAGCTTTCCTTCTCCAGAACTTTTGTCTACCTAAAGGATTTAATTTTTTCTGTTTCCGGTACATATGATAATTAAATTCTCTCGATACTTCAGATACTGTTTGACCTGCGATTTCTGTTTGAAGTCTATAGAAAGGTCCTGACCCAAAACATCACCCCGTCCATTCCCTCCACAGATGCTGCCTGACCTGATGAGTTCCTCTAGAACTTTATTATATTTTTTCTGCTTTTAATTCAGACCTGCAGCAATCGCAACTTTTCGATTCGTAGTATCTCTTGTCACCACAGCAACTTAGAAACATAGACGTAGAAATTAGGTGCAGGAGTAGAGGCCATTCGGCACCGCCATTCAATATGATCATGGCTGATCATCCAACTCAGTATCCCATCCCTGCCTTCTCTCCATACCCCCTGATCCCTTCAGCCACAAGGGGCACATCTAACTCCCTCTTAAATATAGCCTATGATCTGGCCTCAACTACCTTCTGTGGCAGAAAATTCCACAGATTCATCACTCTCTGTGTGAATTTTTTTTTCTCATCTCGGTCCTAAAAGATTTCCCCCTTATCCTTAAACTGTGTGGCCCCTTGTTCTGGACTTCCACAACATCGGGAACAATCTTCCTGCATCTAACCTGTCTCTTAATATAGCCAATGAACTGGCCTCAACTACCTTCTGTGGCAGAGAACTCATGAAATAATGGCCCTGTCCCACTGTACGAGTTCATTCCAAGAGCTCTCCCGAGTTTAAAAAAAAATCAAACTCGTGGTAAGCACGGAGAATGAAGGTACGTCGGAGCTCGGGGGCGTCTATTAGCGGCTCATAACGCTAACGGCAGGTACTCGGGAAGACTCGCTAACGGCAGGTTAGCACGGGAAGACTCGTGAAGATTTTTCAACGCAATGAAAAATGTCCACGAGAGCCCCGAGTACCGACGAGCGGCCATTACCGTAAATCTCCGAGTTCGAATCAGAGCAAACTCAGGGAGAGAGCTCTTGGAATGAACTCGTACAGTGGGACAGGGGGTTTAAGTCTTTCTGCGTGTGACTTCAGTACTGAATGTTCCTCAATGCAACTTCTCGTTCTTAGACCATAGAAGGTAGACATGGGACGGTGGCGTAACGGTAGAGTTTCCGCCCTACAGCGCTTGCAGCGCCAGAGACCAGGGTTCCATCCCGACTACGGGCGCTGTCTGTACGGAGTTTGTACGTTTTTCCCCATAACTTGCGTGGGTTTTCTCAGAGATCTTCGGTTTTCCTGCCACCCTCCAAAGACGTGCGGGTTTGTAGGTTAATTGGCTTTGGTGTAAATGTGTAAATTGTCCATCACGGGGTCTGATCTCCCCACCACCGAAGGGAGCTACAGGAGTCGCGGCCTCAAATAGGAAGCCAGCATCATCAGAGACCCACACCATCCTGGCGACTCTCTCATCTCACCCCTGCCATCGGGAAGGTTCAGAAGCATCTTCCTCAATACAACTATCAGGCTATTAAACACTCATTGGGGACATATGGCATTTAGACATCGTTGACTTTTGAGTTTTGGTCTCCAAATCTGAGGAAGGACATTATTGCCATAGAGGGAGTGCAGAGAAGGTTCACCAGACTGATTCCTGGGATGTCAGGACTGTCTTATGAAGAAAGACTGGATAGACTTGGTTTATACTCTCTAGAATTTAGGAGATTGAGAGGGGATCTTATAGAAACTTACAAAATTCTTAAGGGGCTGGACAGGCTAGATGCAGGAAGATTGTTCCCGATGTTGGGGAAGTCCAGGACAAGGGGTCACAGCTTAAGGATAAGGGGGAAATCCTTTAAAACCGAGATGAGGAGAACTTTTTTCACACAGAGAGTGGTGAATCTCTGGAACTCTCTGCCACAGAGGGTAGTTGAGGCCAGTTCATTGGCTATATTTAAGAGGGAGTTAGATGTGGCCCTTGTGGCTAAGGGGATCAGAGGGTATGGAGAGAAGGCAGGTACGGGATACTGAGTTGGATGATCAGCCATGATCATATTAAATGGCGGTGCAGGCTCGAAGGGCCGAATGGCCTACTCCTGCACCTAATTTCTATGTTTCTATGTTTCTATGTTTGACCTTGTATTGACTCTTGATATGCAGCCCAGACACATGGCAAAGGCTGTGTCACCTCCAAGATTGGTGTGAAGTCAGAAGCACATGTGAGCTTGGGCTCGATCAGTGAAGCTTGGCAAGGCTCCAACACAATAACTCGCACACATTCCCCATCTTATATTAGCAATTTGGAGCCAAGGATAAAGACAGCAAAGAACTGACATGTCAAAGGGCGGCTCATCACTGGAGGTTAGCCACGCAGGTGGGAAAATGAAAGGCAAAGACTGCGGTTTTTAACGAGTTTAGAGACAGTGGGGAGACATGTCCCGGCAGCCCACTGCGTACACGGCAACCAGCGATCTCCCCGTACACTGGGTTTATGCCACCCAATCTACCATCGTACACAATTTTTAACCTACAAACCCACACGAGTTTAGACAATAGACAATAGGTGCAGGAGTAGGCCATTCGGCCCTTCGAGCCAGCACCGCCATTCAATATGATCATGGCTGATCATCCAGAATCAGTACCCCGTTCCTGCTTTCTCCCCATATCCCTCGATTCCGTTAGCCCCAAGAGTTAAATCTAACTCTCTCTTGAAAACATCCAGTGAATTGGCCTCCACTGCCGTCTGTGGCAGAGAATTCCACAGGGAGTTGCTGCCTCACAGCGCCAGAGATCCAGGTTCAATCCTGACCACGGGTGCCGTCTGCACGGAGTTTGTACGTTCTCCCCGGGACCGTGTGGGTTTTCTCTGGGTGCTCGGGTTTCCAACGGCGACTACTCACCACCGTACATGTCGACACGAGACGCCTGTATGGTCGTGAATAGTCGCCCAAGGAGTTGTACCTTTTTCTGATCGCCGCTGGATTTTCAACATGTTTGCGTAAGTGGGACAGGGCCATTAATGTTCAGGGTGGTCGGCACGGATTGGGTGGGCCGAAGGGACTGTTTCCATGCTGTAGCTCTCAAGCCTAATGTAAAGTCTGATGGACCTTTTAGACGGGCACATAGATACAGTATGTGCGTAAGGGAATGGATAGGTATGGGTCATGTGTACACAGATGAGATTAGTTTCTCTTCACCACAGACTCTATGAACTGCAGGGCTTGTTTCTGTGCTGCACTGTTCAATATTCTATGTTCTATTAAAGACATTTATTTAATAGAAATCACTGGTTCATGAACTGAGCTGCCATGCATTCATACCGTGAATGACTTCAGGATAGAATCGTCTAAACAAAATCACAAAAGCATGCAATTTGTTTAAGATGAAACACTACTTGTACAGAAGAGTGACATAGCTTCCATCAAAGTTAATTGGTTATGAAGTGCTTGTTTTCCGAAATGCCTTCAAGCTCAAGGTTCTGCCTTTCATGTCCAATTGCATGACAGGTTGTGGTGAATGTAAATGTCACCCCCTAGACTGAAGCCCGGACCATCGCACCAACCAACCTCCCTTCCATTGACTCCATCTACACCTCACGCTGCCTCGGCAAGGACAGCAGCATCATCAAGGGCCAGTCTCACCCCCGGCCACTCCCTCTTCTCCCCTCTCCCATCGGTCAAGTGGTACAGAAGTGTGAAAAATCATGGGTTTGGACGGTGCCATCTCAGGGGTGACGGGGTAGACATCCAATTTTGGTCATTGTCAATAGACAATAGACAATAGGTGCAGGAGTAGGCCATTCGGCCCTTCGAGCCAGTACCACCATTCAATGTGATCATGGCTGATCATCCCCAATCAGTACCCCGTTCCTGCCTTCTCCCCATATCCCCAGACTCCGCTATCTTTAAGAGCCTTATCTAGCTCTCTCTTTAAAGCATTCAGAGAACCTGCCTCCACCGCCCTCTGAGGCAAAGAATTCCACAGACTCACGACTCTCTGTGAGAAAAAGTGTTTCCTCGTCTCCATTCTAAATGGCTTACTCCTTATTCTTAAACTGTGTGGCCCCTGGTTCTGGACTCCCCCAACATCGGGAACATGTTTCCTGCCTCCAGCATGTCCAAGTCCTTAACAATCTTATATGTTTCAATGAGATCCCCTCTCATCCTTCTGTCCTCAATGCATAACGTGTAGGTGCTGGTTTAAACCAAAGATAGACACAAAACGCTGGAGTAACTCAGCAGGACAGGCAGCATCTCTGGAGAGAAGGAATGGGTGGTGTTTCGTGTTGAGACCCTTCTTCAGACTGAAACTAACATCACCCATTCCTTCTCTGCAGAGATGCTGCCTGGCCCGCTGAGTTACTCCAACATTCTCTGTCTATCTTCAATGCATAAGGTGTCCTGAATTTTGGAATCAGAGTCAATGCTAATTTAACGTTCAAAGTCAAGGATACATTTCTTTTGATGGGGCATTAAGCTGTCAGTTTGATCAAGTGGATTTGAAAGGTTTCATTGCCCTGTTTGAAGAGTTGAACTGCCACAGTCTACATTCATTACTAATATCATCGGACAAATTTAGCAGCCCATATATGCTCAGCATTTAAATGTAAAATGACTGTCTTTCAAAGTGACTGGGAAGTACTGCCTGAAAGCCTCATTTCGTTTCACTAAAATGCTAGAGGCATACGGCAGGAAAACAGGCCCTTCAGCCCAACTCATCTATACTGGTCAAGATTCCCCATTCAAGCCCATTCCCATTTGCCTCGTTTGGCCCGTATCCTTCTGAACTTTTCCGATCAATTTTAATCGACAATAGTTTAGTTTTGTTAACTTGATTGTCACGTGTGCCGAGGTACGGTGAAAAGCTTTTGTTGCATGCGTGCTAACCAGTCAGCGGGAAGATTATGCTCAATTACAATCCAGTCACTTACAGTGTACAGTCTGAAGAAGGGTTTCGGCCCGAAACGTTGCCTATTTCCTTCGCTCCATAGATGCTGCTGCACCCGCTGAGTTTCGCCAGCTTTTTTGTGTAACTTACAGTGTACAGATACAGGATAAAGGGAATAATCTTTAGTACGAGATGAAGTCCAAGAAGGTCCGATTAAAGATAGTCTGATGGTCTCCGCTAAGGTGGATAGTAACTGCAGGCCGCTCTCAAGTTTTTGATAGGACGGTTCAGTTGCCTGATAACAGCCGGGAAGAAACTGTCCCTGAATCTGGAGGTGTGTGCGTTTGTTTTCACATTTCTGTACCTCTTGCCCGATGGGAGAGGGGAGAAGAGGGAGTGGCCGGGGGTGAGACTGGTCCTTGATGATGCTGCTGGCCTTGCCGAGGCAGCGTGAGGTGTAGATGGAATCTGAAGAAGGGTCTCGACCCAAAACGTCATCTATTCCTTTTCCCCAGAGAATTTGCCTGACTCGCTGAGTTACTCCAGAATTCTGTGTCTATCAACAGAAGGGAGGTTGGTTTGTGTGACAGTCCAGGCTGTGTCTAGAATTCTCTGCAATTTCATTGCGGTCTTGAATGGAGTGATGCCGTGATGCATCCCGATAAAATGTTTGACAAACATTGTAACTGACTTCAACCTTTCAGAGTTAAGGCCCTGTCCCACTTGGTGATTGTTTCGGCGACTGCCAGCGTCATATCGGTGTCGCCAAAAAATGTTGCAACATTTCTAAATCCAGCGGCGACAAAAAAAATGTTGCAAAAACACCGTGCGTCGATATGTCGTTACGCCGCGGATGTTTCGGTGACCTGGTACGTCAGTCAATGATGCCGGCAGTCGCCAAGTAAAATCACCAAGTGGGACAGGCCCTTTACTGTACGGGCCTGTGGATATCAGACTCCAGGTTGTGGATGAATTAAACATGAAAAGCCAGACTCTTGACACCTCAGAGACTGCCGAGTTTCCGATTGCTGTCCATCTGTGGAGCCTTTAATATGCAGCTGATCTGCTGACATCATTTAGTTCCCACATTTGTGCATTCTTCAGAGTTGGAGCAGGGGGTTGTACATTAAGGCCTTTCCAACTGAGTTGACTTTAGTTTAGTTTAGAGATACATTTTAGAAATATTCAATTCTCAGTCTATTTAGTTTAATTTAGAGATACAGCGCGGAAACAGGCCCTTTGGCCCATCGAGTCTGTGCCGACCAGCGATCCCCGCACACAAACGCGATCCTACACACAAGTTTTACATTGATACCAACCAATTAACCTACAAACCTGTTCGTCTTTGGAGTGTGGGAGGATCTGGAGAAAACCCACGCAGGTCACGGGGAGAACGTGCAAACTCCGTACAGACAGCACCCGTAGTCAGGATTGAACCCGGGTCTCTGGTGCTGTGAAGCAGCAACTCACTTAGTGCCCTTGTTATTGCATTCTTCAGAGTCAGGGCAGGATATTTGTACATTATTGGTTTTAAAGGCCTTACCAACTCATTTATTTAAGTCCCCATTGAAAAGCAAACATTGACATTCCTGGTCATGAGAGCACTTGGCAGTCTACTCCTCGTGCTTGGGCTTCATGGCAGTAAATCTTACCGTGATCATCACAACAATATCCTCAAGAGAGCTTTGTCCTGCAAACACTTCCAGTGACTGCTGACTAGTCCAAAAGCATTATTGTTTGTTGTGTAAATGGTTAGTTTAGAGATACAGCGCGGAAACAGGCCCTTCGGCCGAACAGCGATCCTGAGAGGAATAGGTCGGGTAGATATTTGATTTGAGAATTAAGGGACAGAAGTTTAGGGGGTAACATGAGGGGGAACTTCTTTACTCGGAGAGTGGTAGCTGTGTGGAATGAGCTTCCAGTGGAAGTGGTGGAGGCAGGTTCGATTTTAGCATTTAAAAATAAATTGGATAGTTATATGGACGGGAAAGGAATGGAGGGTTATGGTCTGAGCGCAGGTATATGGGACTAGGGGAGAATAAGTGTTCGGTACGGACTAGAAGGGCCGAGATGGCCTGTTTCCGAGCTGTAATTGTTATATGGTTATATGCACAGAGTCTCTTGCCGAGAGTAGGTGAATCGAGGACCAGAGGTTTAAGGTGAGGGTGAAATATTTAATATGTATCTGAGGGGTAACTTTTTCACACACAGGGTGGGTGGTGGGTGTATGGAACGAGCTGCCGGAGGAGGTCGTTGAGCCTGGGACTAACTATCCCAACATTTAAGAAGCAGTTAGACAGGTACATGGATAGGACAGGTTTGGAGGGATATGGACCAAACGTGGACAGGTTGGGACTAGTGTAGCCGGGACATGTTGGCCGGTGTGGACAAGATGGGCCGAAGGGCCTGTTTCCATGCTGTATCACTCTATGACTGCGACTCTAATGGGTCGGGCAGCATCTCTGGAGAAAAGGAATGGGTGGCCGACCTTCTTCAGACTGGGAGTGGGGCTGGAGGCAAGGATGAATACTCAATAGATAATGTAATGAAAAAAGACTAAGGAAAGGATTTGAGTATAGGAGCAGGGAGGTTCTACTGCAGTTGTACAGGGTCTTGGTGAGACCACACCTGGAGTATTGCGTACAGTTTTGGTCTCCAAATCTGAGGAAGGACATTATTGCCATAGAGGGAGTGCAGAGAAGGTTCACCAGATTGATTCCTGGGATGTCAGGACTGTCTTATGAAGAAAGACTGGATAGACTTGGTTTATACTCTCCAGAATTTAGGAGATTGAGAGGGGATCTTATAGAAACTTACAAAATTCTTAAGGGGTTGGACAGGCTAGATGCAGGAAGATTGCTCCCGATGTTGGGGAAGTCCAGGACAAGGGGTCACAGCTTAAGGATAAGGGGGAAATCCTTTAAAACTGAGATGAGAAGAACTTTTTTCACACAGAGAGTGGTGAATCTCTGGAACTCTCTGCCGCAGAGGGTAGTCGAGGCCACAGTTCATTGGCTATATTTAAGAGGGAGTTAGATGTGGCCCTTGTGGCTAAGGGGATCAGGGGGTATGGTGAGAAGGCAGGTACGGAATACTGAGTTGGATGATCAGCCATGATCATATTGAATGGCGGTGCAGGCTCGAAGGGCCGAGTGGCCTCTACTCCTGCACCTAATTTCTATGTTTCTGTTTCTATGAAAGAAGTTCGATACATTTTAATAACCCAACATAGAGCAAAAACCAAACAAATTCCAAAGTCCCTAAGTGCAACGCCGCCAGTTTGTGGAAACAATGTTTTGCTCATTGCTATATTGTCACATGTACCGAGTGAATAGTTTTTGTTGCGTGCTATCCAGTCAGCGGAAAGCCAGAGAACTGCAGGTGCTGGTTTATACCAAAGAGAGACACACAAAGTGCTGGAGTAACTCAGCGGGTCAGACAGCATCTCTGGAGAGAAGGAATGGGGTGACGTTTCTCCTGCTCCTGTTCCTGAGCTGCTGATTTCCTTTCTTCACACAGCACAATACACTCAGGGGGGAAAGGGCTTGTTTTTTAGCAGGGTGGTTTCACCTGACTTACTGACATCTCTTATCTTCATGTATTCTTTGCAGTTACTGAGAAACTGGATTCTGATCCAAGCTCTCAAACAGAAACAATGTAAAAGACTGTGGTTTTGATTTGGCCCCCTGCCCAGCAGCAACACCCAAACACGGCCATTGTCTCAGCAGCTTCCATCAACAGTCACGTTGATAAAGGCCATTCTGATTCCTATAAAGGTTTGTTGATGTGTGGCTTTTTGGAACATTATGCATCCATACGCCTTGATGAATTTGCATTCATGACTGCTTGGGTTAGTTTGAACTTTGGAACTTGCAATCTTTTTCATCGGAATTTAACCTAGACTGGAAATAAGTCAACTTTGGCCAAAAGATTCAGTCGTGGTAAAGTTGCCTTGATAAAACTCAATAGAGCAAAGAATACCTATTGCGGCAAGCAGGATCAGTGTAAGATATTCACGTTGAATGTAACACTTTTCATGCAGCTGGAATAAACGTTATCAGTTGTACATCAAACTTGTGGACTTTTCTTTTCATCTGGATCCGCCCTTTGAACCTAACACACGATGTCCAAAGTCCACAATAACCACGCCACAAACAAGTCAAAATATTTGCAGTCTGAAACCTGCCTGAAGAAGGGTTTCAGCCCGAAACGTTGCCTATTTCCTTCGCTCCATAGATGCTGCTGCACCCGCTGAGTTTCTCCAGCAATTTTGTGTACCTTCGATCTTCCAGCATCTGCAGTTCCTTCTTGAACACAATATTTGCAGTATTGTGAGCAGTTTTGGGCCCCGTATCCGAGGAAGGGTGTGCCAGCTTTGGAGATTTGGAGAGGGCCCAGAGGAGGTTTACTAGAACGATCCCAGGAATGAGTGGGTTAACGTATGATGAGCGTTAGACAGCACTGGGCCTGTACTCGCTGGAGTTTAGAAGGATGAGGGGGAGGTGGGGGGGGGGGGGGGACCTAATTGAAACTTACCGAAAGGCCTGGATAGAGTGGATGTAGGATGTTTAGTGGAGAGGATGTTTCCATTAGTGGGAGAGTCTAGGACTAGAGGTCACAGCCTCAGAATTAAAGGAAGTACTTTTAGAAAAAAAATTATATTCGTCAGCAGATGACAACACTGTGGAGTTCATAGCCACAGACAGCAGTGGAGGCCAAGGCAAAGGTTTCTATTTAAGGCGGGGAGTGTCAGATTATTGATTAGTACAGGTGTCAGGGGTTATGTGGAGAAGGCAGGAGATTGGGGTTGGGAGGGAGAGATAGATCAGCCATGATTGAATGGCGGAGTAGACTCGATGGGTTGAATGGTCTAATTCTACACATGATTTATGAAACTATGAATTTCTCATCTCTCCCCAGCACGGCGTGGGGCTGGTATGTTCATGGAACCAGTTCCCAGCTGGGTGATGTTTCAGGCCAGTAAGTGAAAGGTCTATGGACATTGTACAGCTGAGTCTCGGAAGAGAGATGCCTCTTTCAATACAATAATCGTCTAGCGATCTGCAAAACTCACACTCAATCTTTGACCCCCTGCTGCCCATCCCTGCTACACGACATTTATAAAAGATAGACACAAAATGCTGGAGTAACTCAGCGATACAGGCAGCATCCATGTCCACTCATTTTGTGATCCAGAGATGCTGCCTGACCCGCAGAGTTACTCCGGCATTTTGGGTCTTATCTTCGGTGTAAACCAGCATCTGCAGTTCCTTCCGACACATCTAAAAAACAAACATGATGGAACAAGTTTTTAAAATCCCGGATATTGAACACAATGAGTGATTACTAATCAAACGTACCAGTGGGATGACACGTTAAAATGATTCGATGGAACTGAACTACCTCCTCCCACCCCATCGATGACCCTCGGACTATCCTTGATCGGACTTTGTGTTTAAGAAGGAACTGCAGATGCTGGAAAATCGAAGGTGGCCAAAAGTGCTGGAGAAACTCAGCGGGTGCAGCAGCATCTATGGAGCGAAGGAAATAGGCAACGTTTCGGGCCGAAACCCTTCCGGGTTTCGGCCCGAAACGTTGCCTATTTCCTTCCGGGTTTCGGCCCGAAACGTTGCCTATTTCCGTGAGTTTCTCCAGCATTTTTGTCTACCTTTGTGCTTCACTCTCCCACCTGATGCTCTGGGCCAAAGCCTTCGGCCAGAACAAGCCCGATGGGCAGAATGTCCTCTCCTTCCCTCTACCGCACCGTATGGCGATTTGCGATTTCCCGTTTATAATTGAAGGCACGCACCCGGCACTTGGAAACAAGTCCGTTTGAAGTGAGCCGTTCTTTTATGCCACTGATTTACCAGTCAGATAAGATGAGACTCAGTGGGTGCAGCAGCATCTATGGAGCGAAGGAAATAGGCAACGTTTCGGGCCCGAAACCCTTCTTAAGACTATTCCTTGGACAGCAGGAGGATGAGGTGCGATCTTATAGAGGTGTACACAATCCTATGTCTTTGGAGTGTGGGAGGAAACCAGAGGCTCCAGAGAAATACCACGTGGTCACGGGGAGAACGTAAAACTCCGTACAGACAGCGCCCGTTGTTAGGATTGAACCCGAGTCTCTGGCGCCGTGAGGCAGCAACTCTACCGCTGCGCCACCGTGCCGCCCCTGATCCTCCAGTTTGCGTGTGGCATCACTCTGTGAGAGTGAGAGTGAGGGTGAGAGTGAGAGAGGGAGAGAGAGTGAGAGTGAGAGAGAGAGTGAGAATGAGAGAGGGAGAGAGAGATGGAGAGAGAGAGGGGGTGAGAGTGAGAGAGAGAGTGAGAGTGTGAGAGAGAGAGAGAGAGAGTGAGAGAGGGAGAGAGAGAGAGAGTGAGAGAGAGAGAGAGAGCGAGAGAGAGAGAGAGAGGGAGAGAGTGAGTGTGAGAGAGAGAGAGAGAGAGAGAGAGAGAGAGAGAGAGAGAGAGAGAGAGAGGGTGAGAGTGAGAGAGAGAGTGAGAGTGAGAGTGAGAGAGAGAGAGACAGAGGGACATTGCAACTTGTTTGTTTCACTTTGAATGATTCAGAAACCCTGTATCCCAGTGAGCGATGCAGAGAGACTAAGTGAGTCAGTGCAGCCTTGGCAACAGATCTCAACATGCCGTGGTGCAGAGAGGAAGATCTCTGGAAACAAACATGCCTGCCTCGTGGGAGTGGAAGGTTGCAAGGCATTAGTGATGATCACAGCATTTCACACCACGCAAACATGCAGCCAAGTACCTCGACAACTCAGCTTCACCTTGGGTGGGGACCTCAATTTGCAAAGAAGCAATAATATTGGTGTCAGTAATTACAAACCCTTGGATAGCGATCCAAACTTGTTGTAGCCTGTTGGCTGGAGATGTTAATAGTGTACACCCAAGCCAAGCATCCTGCCAAGGCACAATCACAATCTCGCTGTTGCCATCGACACTTAAGGCAGCCATGGAGACATACCGCATGGAATCAGAAACAGTCCCTTCGGCCCAACCAAGTGTGTACCCAAAATGGAACGTGAGATTGTCTGAGGAAGGGTCTCGACCCGAAACGCCACCCATTCCTTCTCTCCAGAGATGCTGCCTGTCCCGCTGAGTAAGAGGGAGTTAGATGTGGCCCTTGTGGCTAAAGGGATCAGGGGGTTCTGGAGAGAAGGCAGGTACGGGATACTGAGTTGGATGATCAGCCATGATCACATTGAATGGCGGCGCAGACTCGAAGGGCCGAATGGCCTCTACTCCTGCACCTATTGTCTATGTTTCTATGTTTTTATGTCACTCCAGCATTTTGTGCCTGACTTCGGTGTAAACCAGCATCTGCAGTTCCTTCCCGCTGATGAAATTCTTACATGCAGCAGCAAAATGGGATTGCAAACACAGCACTCATAACATAATAATTGTTTAAATCATTTCATTCTATCATTTAAAAACAGAATATTATCGCAAGTAGCCCAAGCAATCAGGCAGCTGAGACTTCCTGACCCAAATAGAGAGGCCCTGGGCTACCATCTACCTCATCGAAGACCCTCTCCCTCTCCCCTGGCTCTCATTCCAAAGAAGGGTCTCGACCCTGAAACGTCACCCACTCCTTTCTCTCCAGAGATGCTGCCTGTCCCGCTGAGTTACTCCGGCTTTTTGTGTCTATCTTCAGTTGAAGCCAGCATCTGCAGTTCCTTCCTGCACATTTTGTCCACTACAACATCTCCTTGGAATTATAAATCTTTTTTTCCTCAGTTGAAGATAGGCACAGAGTGCTGGAGTAACTCAGCGGGTCAGGCAGCATCTGTGGGGAACATGGATAGGTGACGTTTCACAGAGTGCTGGAGTAACTCAGCGGGCCAGGCAGCATCTGTGGAGAACATGGATAGGTGACGTTTCACAGAGTGCTGGAGTAACTCAGCGGGTCAGGCAGCATCTGTGGAGAACATGGATAGGTGACGTTTCACAGAGTGCTGGAGTAACTCAGCGGGCCAGGCAGCATCTATGGAGCTAAGGAAATAGGTAACGTTTCGGGTCGAAACCCTTCCGGGTTTCGGCCCGAAACGTTGCCTATTTCCTTCGCTCCATAGATGCTGCTGCACCATTACTCAGCGGGCCAGGCAGCATCTGTCGATTTCAACCAGCATCTGCAGTTCCTTCCAATGCCTTCCATCGCTCTATGTATCTCCCTCTCCCCTGACACTCACAGTCCGAAGAAGGGTCTCGACCCCGAAACGTCACCCACTCCTTTCTCTCCAGAGATGCTGCCTGTCCCGCTGAGTTACTCCGGCATTCCGCCTCTGTCCGGGTCTCGTAACTCACTTTTGGGAGTGACTTTCCTTTGGAACTCGACGGATCCCCTGTTGGAAATGCAAAAGGACATCATTGTATTGTGTACATTTCCTCAATCCCGCTCCTCTTCTTGGAAGTACAAAAAAAACAGGATGGCCTTTATTACACTTCATCGGTATTCCCTGATTTCCCAAATCACACATCATGAAGCCAACATTCCGGTCTGCTGGGCGAAGATGGAAATTTACTCCAAACGCCTTCAGTTAGTCGGACTGACTCCCAGTGTGTGAGAGTTCTGAGAATTGAAGGCCCCTTCAGGCTATATTTGTAGATATTGTCCTTGGTAAACAGCTTGGTTTTGAGGTCAAGTATTTCACGCTAGTTTTCCCCGCCCATTGTACTAAAGGACTGAAAACCAAACAAAAGACACATAGAAACATTGAAAATTGGTGCAGGAGGAGGCCATTCGGCCCTTCGAGCCAGCACCGCCATTCAATGTGATCATGGCTGATCATCCCCAATCAGTACCCCGTTCCTGCCTTCTCCCCATATCCCCTGATTCCTTGAGCCCTAAAAGCTAAATCTAACTCTTGAAAACATCCAGTGAATCGGCCTCCACTGCCTTCTGTGGCAGAGAATTCCACAGATTCACAACTCTCCGGGTGAAAAGGTTTTTCCTCATCTCAGTCCTGAATGGCCGACCCCTTATTCTTCAAATGTGACACCCCTGGTTCTGGACTCCCCCAACATTGGGAACATTGGGAACACACCGGAAGTGGCGGCGCTGCCCTGGCAGCAGCGGCTCGCCTGCAGTCCGTTGGTTTTTACTTTTTTGTATTGTTTTTTTTCGTTTTTGTCTAGTTATGTTTTTGGTTTTTAGGCTGTGTTTATGTGGGGAGGGGGGGTGGGGGGTGAAACGGGGGCTGCTGTCACTCCCTTCGGGGGAATACGACCTTTCTGTCGTATCCCCCTTCTTTGCCTCCGTCTACGCTGAGGCCTAGTGGAGCCGGCGACCTCGGGACTCTGGAGGCAGCTGACAGGACTCGTCCTGGGCTCACTCCCGGCCCAGCCCGGGATGGAACGGTGCTCCCGTGAGAGCGGCATTGTGAGGGGCTGGAGTGGCCCAGCCCAACGGCACTCCCGTCGGAGTGGCCCAGCCCGAGGGTGGAACGGCACTCCCGTCAGAGTGGCCCAGCCCGAGGGAGGAACGGCACTCCCGTCAGAGTGGCCCAGCCCGAGGGAGGAACGGCACTCCCGTCAGAGTGGCCCAGCCCGAGGGAGGAACGGCACTCCCGTCAGAGTGGCCCAGCCCGAGGGAGGAACGGCACTCCCGTCGGAGTGGCCCAGCCCGAGGGTGGAAAGGCACTCCCGCTGGAGTGGCCCAGCCCGAGGGTGGAACGGTACTCCCGTCGGAGTGGCCCAGCCCGAGGGTGGAACGGTACTCCCGTCGGAGTGGCCCAGCCCGAGGGTGGAAAGGCACTCCCGCTGGAGTGGCCCAGCCCGAGGGTGGAACGGTACTCCCGTCGGAGTGGCCCAGCCCGAGGGTGGAACGGTACTCCCGTCGGAGTGGCCCAGCCCGAGGGTGGAACGGCACTCCCGTCGGAGTGGCCCAGCCCGAGGGTGGAACGGCACTCCCGCTGGAGTGGCCCAGCCCGAGGGAGGAACGGTACTCACGTGAGGGCGATCCGGTCCGGGGGCTGGGACGGTGCTCCGGGCTGGGACGACGTTCTGGCGGCGGTGTCCAGAGTCCTGGGTTCAGCCGCGGGCCGGCGGCTGCGTGTGCTGGACTGGAGGTGCGGTGGCTTCGACCACCCCGGGCCGCAGTGTTTGAACCGGCCCGTTCGCGGGGTTCAGTGAGCTGCGGGACTGTTTATACCATCGCCCGGTGGGGAATCGCCTCAGCGCAGAGGGAGAAGAGGGAAGAGACTGCAACCCTAAGATTTTTGCCTCCACCACAGTGAGGAGGTGTTTGGAGGACTCACTGTGGTGGATGTTAATTTGTGTTTATTGTTGTTTATTATTGTATCATTGTATGTATGACTGCAGGCACAAAATTTCGTTCAGACCGTAAGGTCTGAATGACAATAAAGGAAATTCAATTCAATTCAATTTTTCCTGCATCTAGCCTGTCCAATTCCTGAAGTATTTTATACGTTACTATAAGATCCCCTCTCATCCTTCTAAATTCCAGTGAATACAAGCCCAGTCGACCCACTCTTTCATCACACAAAGTGATGAAAGAGTGATTCCTGGGATGTCAGACTGTCTTATGAAGAAAGACTGGATAGACTTGGTTTATACTCTCTAGAATTTAGGAGATTGAGAGGGGATCTTATAGAAACTTACAAAATTCTTAAGGGGTTGGACAGGCTAGATGCAGGAAGATTGTTCCCGATGTTGGGGAAGTCCAGGACAAGGGGTCACAGCTTAAGGATAAGGGGGAAATCCTTTAAAACCGAGATGAGAAGAACTTTTTTCACACAGAGAGTGGTGAATCTCTGGAACTCTCTGCCACAGAGGGTAGTCGAGGCCACAGTTCATTGGCTATATTTAAGAGGGAGTTAGATGTGGCCCTTGTGGCTAAAGGGATCAGGGGGTATGGAGAGAAGGCAGGTACAGGATACTGAGTTGGATGATCAGCCATGATCTTATTGAATGGCGGTGCAGGCTCGAAGGGCCGAATGGCCTCTACTCCTGCACCTAATTTCTATGTTTCTATGTTTCTAAAGTGCTGGAGTCACTCAGCGGGTCAGGCAGCATTTCTGGAGAAAAAGGATGGGTGATGTTTCGGGTCAGGACCTTGTTCCCGTCTGAAGAAGGGTCTCGATCCGAAACGTCACCCATCGTATTTCTCCAGAGATTGTGCCTGAGCCGTTGAGTTACTCCGGCACTTTGTATCGAGTTTGAGTTTAGTTTATTGTCCCGTGTACCGAGGTACAGTGAAAAGCTTTTGTTGCGTGCTAACCAGTCAGCGGAAAGACAACACATGATTACAATCGAGCCATCCACAGTGTACAGATACAGGAGAAAGGGAATAATGTTTACTGCAAGACAAGTCCAGCAAAGACTGATCATGGGTCTCCAATGAAGTAGATGGTAGCTCGAATAGGTGGCGTTTCGGGTCGAGACCCTTCCTCAGACTGATCAGACTGATCATCACATCAGTCTGAAGAAGGGTCTCTCCCGAAACGTCACCTAATCCTTTGCTCCATAGATGCTGCCTCACCCGCTGAGTTTCTCCAGCATTTTTGTGACCTTTCGGGTCGAGACCCTTCGTCAGATTAAAGATAGTTTGAGCGTCTCCAATGAATGAATGAATACTTTAATGTCACATGTGACAAGTGGAATTCTTTGCAGAGTGGATCGAGACTCTTCTTCAGAAACATCACCCATTCCTTCTCTCCAGAGATGCTGCCTGGCCTGCTCAGTTACTCTAGATTGTTGTGCCTACCTTCGGTTTAAACCAGCATCTGCAGTTCCTTCCTACACATGATATGATACATCTCTCCAAGAGCCAGTCTCCCAGTCTCCTGTGTTTCAAGGACTGAAGTCTCAACCTGCCCAACCCCTCCCTGTAAGTTATCCCTCCAGCCCAGGCAACACCCTTGTAAATCTTCTCTGCACGGTTTCCAGCTTAATGGCATCTTTCCTGTCAATGGAAACTGAACACAAAACTCCAGGTGAATTGGAACTCCAGGAATATGCGACGTTTCAGGGTCGAGACACTTCAGAAAGAACTGCAGATGCTGGAAAAATCAAAGGTAGACAAAAATGCTGGAGGAACTCAGCAGGTGTCGCCAATTGAATAGACAATAGGTGCAGGAGTAGAGGCCATTCGGCCCTTCGAGCCAGCACCGCCATTCAATGTGATCATGGCTGATCATCCCCAATCAGTACCCCGTTCCTGCCTTCTCCCCATATCCCCTGACTCCACTATTATTAAGAGCCCTATCTAGCTCTCTCTTGAAAGCATCCAGAGAACCGGCCTCCACCGCCCTCTGAGGCAGAGAATTCCACAGACTCACCAAATGTTCTCTGTGAGAAAAAGCCACTCTCTGTGAGTGTATTCCCTCTCTCCATAGATGCTGCCCCACCCGCTGAGTTGCTCCAGCATTTTTGTCTACCTACATCAGACTCCTGTTCATAGACTACAGCCCTGCTTTCAATACCATTATCCCATGCAGCCTCATCTCCAATCTCTGGAGCGGGATCCTGGACTTCCTGGCCAACAGGACCCCAACCAGTAAGTTTCCGGCCTCAGCCCCGTTCTATACTCCTTGTAAACCCACGACTGTGCGGCAAATAATACATCCAAGTCCACTGACATATTCGCAGGCGACACCATCCACCGCAGTGGGCTGGATATCAAACAATGACGGGACAGAGTACAGGAAGGGGGTTAACAACCTCGTGTCCTGGAGTTAAGGCAACAATCTTTCCCTCAATGTCAGCAATTACCTTGGTAATTAAAGCATTCAGCGGAGTATTTTACCTCAGTATTAAAGCATTCAACAGAGTATTTATACCAGAGTATTAAGGCAATCAGCAGAGTAGTTTATGCTCAGCAATTAAAGTATTTACCACAGTATTAAAGCATGCAGCAGGTTAGTAATTATAGCATTCAGTTGAGTAATTTCCCCTCAGTAATGAAAGTGTTCAGCAGAGTATTTTTCCCTCAGTATTAAAGCATTGAGCAATTTTTCCCTCAGTATTAAAGCATTAAGCAGAGTATTTTTCCCTCAGTATTAAAGCATTGAGCAGAGTATTTGTCCCTCAGTATTAAAGCATTGAGCAGAGTATTTTTCCCTCAGTATTAAAGCATTGAGCAGAGTATTTTCCCTCAGTATTAAAGCATTGAGCAGAGTATTTTCCCCTCAGTATTAAAGCATTGAGCAGAGTATTTTTCCCTCAGTATTAAAGCATTGAGCAGAGTATTTTTCCCTCAGTATTAAAGCATTGAGCAGAGTATTTTTCCCTCAGTATTAAAGCATTGAACAGAGTATTTTTCCCTCAGTATTAAAGCATTGAGCAGAGTATTTTCCCTCAGTATTAAAGCATTGAGCAGAGTATTTTCCCCTCAGTATTAAAGCATTGAGCAGAGTATTTTTCCCTCAGTATTAAAGCATTGAGCAGAGTATTTTTCCCTCAGTATTAAAGCATTGAGCAGAGTATTTTTCCCTCAGTATTAAAGCATTGAACAGAGTATTTTTCCCTCAGTATTAAAGCATTGAGCAGAGTATTTTTCCCTCAGTACTAAAGCATTGAGCAGAGTATTTTTCCCTCAGTATTAAAGCATTGAGCAGAGTATTTTTCCCTCAGTATTAAAGCATTGAGCAGAGTATTTTTCCCTCAGTATTAAAGCATTGAGCAGAGTATTTTTCCCTCAGTATTAAAGCATTGAGCAGAATATTTTTTAACCACAGTATTAAAGCATTCAGTAATTTTACCTCAGTAATTAAAGCAATGTTTCCCTCAGTAATGAAAGCATTCAGTAATTTTCCCTCCTCATCAGCAAAATAATCAAAAGGTCACCATTGTACCAATATTTGCCTCAATTCTAACCTGTTTGACTGTCTGCATATTTGTCAATATATATATTGGGAGGTTTGTCTTTTCACGGTTGTTTTGCATTCTATTGTACATACAATTTGAATTTCCTTTGTGTAGTTTGAGGTTAAGACTGTGAAGAGGAACCATGTTTAACAGCCTGCATTATCTTTTCATTATTTCAAATGCCTTTGTGATAAAACTATGATTTGTGTGTGAATCGAGTTGAACTTTTAACACAATGGAATCCATTTTAAAGATACACGACAACAGGAGTTTGTTTGAGTTCAACTTCCAGTTTGATTCCACTCCACAAAATCAAACTCCAAGCACATACAGGTTTGTAGGTTAATTAGTTTAGCTTGGTTTAATTTAGTTTAGTTTAGTTTAGTTTAGTTTAGTTTAGTTTAGAGATACAGTGTGGAAACAGGCCCTTTGGCTCACTAGCCTTAAAGGGGTTGGACAGGCTAGATGCAGGAAGATTGTTCCTGATGCTGGGGAAGTCCAGGACAAGGGGTCACACAGTTTAAGGATAAAGGGGAAATCCTTTAGGACCGAGATGAGAAAAACATTTTTCACACAGAGTGGCGAATCTGTGGAATTCTCTGCCACAGAAGGTAGTTGAGGCCACACAGTTCATTGGCTATATTTAAGAGGGAGTTAGATGTGGCCCTTGTGGCTAAAGGCATCAGGGGGTATGGAGAGAAGGCAGGTACAGGATACTGAGTTGGATGATCAGCCATGATCATATTGAATGGCGGTGCAGGCTCGAAGGGCCGAATGGTCTACTCCTGCACCTATTGTCTATGTTTCTATGAGTCCGTGCCGACCAGCGATCCCCGCACACTAACACTATCCTACACACACTAGGGACAATTTACATTTAAACCAAGCCAATTAACCTACAAACCTGTGCGTCTTTGGAGCGTGGGAGGAAACTGAAGATCTTGGAAAATACCCACACAGGAGAACGCACAAACTCCGTACAGACAACACCCGTAGTCGGAATTGAACCCGGGTCTCTGACGCCGTAAGGCAGCAACTCTACCGCTGAGCCACCGTGATGCCCCTTTGGCTTGGTATCCCTGGTGTGTGTAGGATAGTGTTGGTGCGGGGGGGATCGCTGGTCGGCGCGGACTCGGTGGGCCAAAGGGCCTGTTGCCGCGCTGTATCTCTAAGCTGAAATCAACCCACACCAACCAATCACCAATTTAAAGTTCAAGAAGGAACTGCAGATGCTAGAGAATCGAAGGTAGACAAAAGCGCTGGAGGAACTCAGCGGGTGCGGCAGCATCTATGGAGCGAAGGAAATAGGCAACGTTTCGGGACGAAACCCGTAAGGGTTTCGGCCCGAAACGCTGCCTATTTCCTTAAGAGTTTCGGCCCGAAACGTTGCCTATTTCCTTAAGGGTTTCGGCCCGAAACGTTGCCTATTTCCTTAAGGGTTTCGTCCCGAAACGTTGCCTATTTCCTTAAGGGAATCATCCCGAAACGTTGCCTATTTCCTTAAGGGTTTCGTCCCGAAACGTTGCCTATTTCCTTAAGTGTTTCGGCCCGAAACATTGCCTATTTCCTTAAGGGTTTCGGCCCGAAACGTTGCCTATTTCCTTAAGGGTTTCGGCCCGAAACGTTGTCTATTTCCTTAAGGGTTTCGGCCCGAAACGTTGCCTATTTCCTTAAGTGTTTCGGCCTGAAACGTTGCCTATTTCCTTAAGGGTTTCGGCCCGAAACGTTGCCTATTTCCTTAAGGGTTTCTGCCCGAAACGTTGCCTATTTCCTTAAGGGTTTCGGCCCGAAACGCTGCTTATTTCCTTCACTCCATAGATGCTGCCGCACCCGCTGAGTTTCTCCAGCAATTTTGTCTACCTTCCAATCACCAATTTAATATTCCAGGAACAATCTGCGTTTTGTCGCAAGTTGCCGTGATAGGTGACAGCGGTCAGCTTCATTTACCCAGCCCAGCCACGCATTTCCCCTTAACCCCCGAGGTTCAATAATTGGGTTTAAGATCCGGCTCGTTCAGACACTTCCTTATGTATTAAACGCTCAGCTTAACGTTTCACAATCCATTCTCTGTCTAGGAGTGATTTTACACTCCTGACTTTTGGGGGTTTTGTGAAACCATTAGGCTAAGTTCCACCAGTGTTAATCACGCCTGCTGTGTCTGAAAAAATATCAAGTTGAAATGTTGAGCCTTGGGTGTGTGGAACAATAGCTGGTTTGTTAGATCCTGGCATGAGTCACAAACAGAGAGAGGGAGAGACAAGGGCAAGACAGGGACAGACAGAGAGACAAAGACAAGCACAAAATGCTGGAGTATCTCAGCAGGGGACAGGCAGCATCTCTGGACAGAAGGAATGGGTGACGTTTTGGGTCGAGACCCTCCCTCAGCCCCGAAGCGTCACCCATTCATTCTGCCTGTTCCGCTGAGTTAATGCCCCTGTCCCACTTAGGAAACCTGAACGGAAACCTCTGGAGACTCTGCGCCCCACCCAAGGTTTCCGTGCGGTTCCCGGAGGTTTTTGTCAGTCTCCCTACCCGCTTCCACTACCTGCAACCTCCGGCAACCACCTGCAACCTCCGGGAACCGCACGGAAACCTTGGGTGGGGCGCAAAGTCTCCAGAGGTTTCCGTTCAGGTTTCCCAAGTGGGACAGGGGCATTATGTTACTCCAACATTTTATGTCTGTCTTTGGTGTAGACCAGCATCTGCAGTTCCTTCTGTATTCAAGAGAGAGTAGAACTTGGGGCTAACGGAATCAAGTGATATGGGGAGAAAGCAGGAACGGGGTACTGATTGTGGATGATCAGCCATGCTCACATTGAATGGCGGTGCTGGCTCGAAGGGCCGAATGGCCTACTCCTGCACCTATTCTCCATGTTTCCTGCACATAGACACAAAGCCAGACAAGGAATAGGCAGAGAAAGAGGGAGAGAGGGAGATGGAGCTCTGATTTTGGTGACAACACTAAAGGACACTGTGCGTGGATATTAGAGGGAGTCACAACACTGGCACATGTTTTATTATGTCAGTGGGATGTGCCTCTCATGAGCAAATCCTTTGGAAATAGTAAATTATCTACACATCTGATGTGCTGAGATTACAAATCCTTTTGTCCCATGAGCAGAACCCTTTCCTAATCCCATTTCCATGAATCATTTTGCTTTAGTATTGATTACGTTTGGAAAACAGACAATGTGTCAGGTTTCTGGTCCGGGCCTTCTCTTCAGTTTAGTTTATTGTCCCGTGTAACGAGGTACAGTGGAGAGCTTGTTGTTGCGTGCTAACCAGTCAGCGGAAAGACAATACACGATTACAATCGAGCCGTCCGCAGTGTACAGATACATGATAAGGGAATAACGTTTAGTGCAAGGTAAAGCCAGCAAAGTCCGATCAAGGATAGTCCGAGGGTCTCCAATGAGGTAGATAGTAGTTCAGGACCGCTCTCTGGTTGGTGAGAGGATGGTTCAGTTGCCTGATAACAGCTGGGACGAAACTGTCCCTGAATCTGGAGGTGTGTGTGCGTTTGATTTCACACTTCTGTACCTCTTGTCCGATGGGAGAGGGGAGAAGAGGGAGTGACCGGGGGTGAGACTGGTCCTTGATGATGCTGCTGGCCTTGCCGAGGCAGCGTGAGGTGTAGATGGAGTCGACGGAAGGGAGTTTTGAGTGATGGATGTTTAAGAAGGAACTGCAGATGCTGGAAAATCGAAGGTAGACAAAAATGCTGGAGAAACTCAGCGGGTGCAGCAGCATCTACGGAGCGAAGGAAATAGGTAACGTTTCGGGCCGAAAATCTTCCCTAGACTGACCAGTGATGGTCTGGGCTGCGTCCACAATTCGCTGCCGGGAGGGCCACACCCTGTAGGAAGTTTGAAGGCACGTGCTGCTAGATGTGGGGACCGGATCCAACATCTAGTACGGAGTTTGCACGTTCTCCCCGTGACCCGAGTGGGTTTTCTCCGGGCGCTCCGGTTTCCTCCCACACTCCAAAGACGTGCAGGTTTGTGAGTTATTGGCTTTGGTAAAAATGTCAATGTGTGTAGGATGGTGCTAGTGTGCAGGGATCGCTGGTCGGCACGGACTCAGTGGGCCGAAGGGCCTATTTCCGTGCTTTACCAAACTAAACTAAAGCACCCCTCGAGGTCTTTCATTGATCTACGCACCGACATTTGCCGATTGCATCTGTCCACAGTTAGATAAACAACAAACTTGTAAGTACCTGTAAGTGCTTGCATCATTTTCCAATTGGCCTGTTGCAATGTTGTAAGCAGTGCAGCAAACATCCATCTGTTTGCACAGTGAGGTGTTGGGCAGATCCACCAGCTCCACATTCTTCAACCTCAATTCTGTTTACACATCAGATACAGATACAGAACACAGACACAAAACGTTGGGAGTGACTCAGCGGGACAAGCAGCGCGTCTCTGGGGAGAAGGAATGGGTGACGTTCCAGGCCGGGACTCTTCTTCAGACTGAGAATCAGCGGAGAGGGAA
Source organism: Leucoraja ocellata (assembly GCA_036785375.1). Lineage (NCBI taxonomy): Eukaryota > Metazoa > Chordata > Chondrichthyes > Rajiformes > Rajidae > Leucoraja > Leucoraja ocellata. The sequence continues at coordinate 12,351 of JAWMAR010003403.1, read as the reverse complement.
ACGAGAGACGTGGATGGGTGAGGTGTGAAAATGAGACATCAAAGGGGAAGAGGCTCAAGGAAACTGTGGAGTAGATCATTGTTAGATCGGGGAAGGTGACAACGAGGCATACACAATGTAAAACATAATCAGGATATTAATCAGACTGGTCAGTGAACTAGGATGGGGAGGGACGGAGAGAGAGGGAATGTAAGGGTTAGTTGAAGTTAAATGTCACACCGCTGGGATGTAAGCTGCCCGAGCGAAATATGAGGTGCTGTTCCTCCAATTTGCGCTGGGCTGGGCTGCAGCGTGAAAACTAATCACAATCAATCACAATAATACTTGATTAGCCAAGTATGTTTTGCAACATACGAGGAATTTCATTTGGCAAGTCAGCCATACAAATAAAAACCAACAGAACACACAAAACACATTTTAGCATAAACATCCGCCACAGTGACTCCTCCACATTCCCCACTGTGATGGAAGGCGAAAAAAAGTCCCGTGGTGATGATTCACGGGTAATTTTCGGCCCCATTTCCGTAACCGGCTTCCGTCTCCGCACCAAAGATCCCGTAGCGGAGCAAAGATACTAGTGCGGAGACGGAGGCCGGTTACGGAAACATCCTCGTAAAAATAAAAGTTCTTTGGTAAAAATCTTCTCTTCATTTTCAGAATTTTAATTTATTAACACAAACTGTTCCCCCGCAACGTTGATTACACTGCGGGTGGGGTCGGGTCGGGTCGGGTCGGGTCGGGTCGGGTCGGGTCGGGTCGGGTCGGGTCGGGTCGGGTCGGGTCGGGTCGGGTCGGGTCGGGTCCGGTTACTGAAATGGATGAAAAAAAGGCCCATGTTCCGCTCCGTTGCGTACTACACGTCAAGTCAAGTCAAGTTTATTTGTCACATACACATTTACACAATGACAATTAAATTGAATCTTGACTCTTGAGATGTGCAGTGAAATGAAAGTGGCAATGTGGTGGAAGTGGCAATGAAAGTGGCAAGTGGCAAGTACACATCAGCCCATTGCATTTAGAATGAGTGGTCTATCTTGCTCCGCTATAGGATCTTTGGTTAATACCAGCAATGCAGTGATGGTCAAGGGTGGAGCTCCTCAGGGAAAGCATTCACAAACGATGCATGTTGTGATGCAACGAGTCTGGAAGAAGCCAATCCAGTTTTGCCAGCTACAGCTGCAGTCTGGGTGGAAGTTGCCTGCAGGATGGATGTTTACAACCGGTGTGACTGGCTTACGTGTGTTGGGAATAAATTATGCAAGTGTTCGTAAACACGGCCAGGATTGACTGGTATTGGCTGGCAACCAGTCAGGGTTGTAATGCAGATAAAAGTGCTGAAGAAACTCAGCGGGTGCAGCAGCATATATGGAGCGAAGGAAATAGGCAACGTTTCGGGCCGAAACCCTTATACCCCCGTCCCACTTAGGAAACCTGAACGGAAACCTCTGGAGACTTTGCGCCCCACCCAGGTTTTCAGTGCGGTTCCCGGAGGTTTTTATGTCAGTCTCCCTACCTGCAACCTCCGGCAACCACCTGCAACCTCCGGGAACTGCACGGAAACCTTGGGTGGGGCGCAAAGTCTCCAGAGGTTTCCGTTCAGGTTTGCTAAGTGGACAAGCTTTTCCCTTTGAGAATAGGGAAGATTCAAACAAGAGGACATGACTTCAGAATTAAGGGACAGAAGTTTAGGGGTAATATGAGGGGGAACTTCTTTACTCAGAGAGTGGTAGCGGTGTGGAATGAGCTTCCAGTGGAAGTGGTGGAGGCGGGTTCATTGGTATCATTTAAAAATAAATTGGATAGGCATATGGATGAGAAGGGAATGGAGGGTTATGGTATGAGTGCAGGCAGGTGGGACTAAGGGGAAAAAAAATTTGTTCGGCACGGACTTGTAGGGCCGAGATGGCCTGTTTCCGTGCTGTAATTGTTATATGGTTATATGGTAAGTGGGACAGAGGCATTAAGGAAATAGGCAACGTTTCGGGCCGAAACCCTTACGGGTTTCGGCCCGAAACGTTGCCTATTTCCTTCGCTCCATAGATGCTGCTGCACCCGCCGAGTTTCTCCAGCACTTTTGTCTACCTTCGATTTTCCAGCATCTGCAGTTCCTTCTTAAACAAAGGATTGTAATGCAATTCCTTTGTCAATTAGACCGGCCAACACCCCTTCCACACACACACATAAACGCGCCGGTTAAAACAACAGGAACCTAAAGGTGATATCGAGCAGAAACAGGGGTGGTACGGTAGTGCAGCGATGGAGCTGCAGATGTATAGGGCTCTGGTGAGACCACACCTGGAGTATTGCGTACAGTTTTGGTCTCCTAATTTGAGGAAGGACATCCTTGTGATTGAGGCAGTGCAGCGTAGGTTCACCAGATTGATCCCTGGGATGGCGGGACTGTCATATGAGGAAAGATTGAAAAGACTAGGCTTGTATTCACTGGAGTTTAGAAGGATGAGGGGGGATCTGAAAGAAACATTTTAAAATTATAAAAGGACTGGACAAGCTAGATGCAGGAAAAATGTTCCCAATGTTGGGCGAGTCCAGAACCAGGGGCCACACACACAGTCTTAGAATAAAGGGGAGGTCATTTAAGACTGAGGTGAGAAAAACCTTTTTCACCCAGAGAGTTGTGAATTTATGGAATTCCCTGCCACAGAGGGCAGTGGAGGCCAAGTCACTGGATGGATTTAAGAGAGAGTTAGATAGAGCTCTAGGGACTGGTGGAGCCAAGGGATATGGGGAGAAGGCAGGCACGGGGTATTGATAGGGGATGATCAGCCATGATCACAATGAATGGCGGTGCTGGCTCGAAGGGCCGAATGGCCTCCTCCTGCACCTATTTTCTATGTTTCTATGTTTCAACCCAGGAGTCTGAAGAAGGGGCTGGACCCGAAACGTCACCTGTTCATTTTCTCCAGAGATGCTGCTTGGCCCACTGAGTTACTCCAGATATTTGTGTTTATCAACTCTGGATATGATCCTGACTACGGGCGCTGTCTGTACGGAGTTTGTACGTTCTCCCCGTGACCATGTGGGATTTCTCCAGGTGCTCAGATTTCCTCCCACACTCCAAAGACATACTGTTTTATAGGTTAATTGGCTTCTGCAAATTGTAAATTGTCCTCGGTGTGCAGTATAGTGTAGGGGGCATCTGCAGTTCCTTCTTTCTACAGCGTGGAAACAGGCCCTTTGGCCCATCGAGTCCATGCAGACCAGCGATCACACCGTACACTAGTTGTATCCTACACACTAGGGACAATCTACAGAAGCCAACTAACCTACAAAGCTGCACGTCTTTGGAATGTGGGAGGAAATTGAGAGGAAAAGATAGATCAGCCATAAACTTGATGGGCCGAATGGCCTATTTCTGCTGGGGAAGTCCAGAACAAGGGGTCACAGTTTAAGGATAAGGGGGAAATCGTTTAGGACTGAGAGGAGAAAAACATTTTTCACACAGAGAGTGGTGAATCTGTGGAATTCTCTGACACAGAAGGTAGTTGAGGCCACAGTTCATTGGCTATATTTAAGAGGGAGTTAGATGTGACCCTTGTGGCCAAGGGGATCAGGGGGTATGGAGAGAAGGCAGGTACGGGATACTGAGTTGGATGATCAGCCATGATCATATTGAATGGCGGTGCAGGCTCGAAGGGCCGAATGGCCTACTCCTGCACCTAATTTCTATGTTTTATAACAATAGACAATAGGTGCAGGAGTAGACCATTCGGCCCTTCGAGCCAGCACCATCATTCAATGTGATCATCCCCAATCAATACTCCGTTCACACCATATCCCCTGATTCCACTATCTTTAAGAGCCCTATCTTGAAAGTATCCAGAGAGCCTTTGAGCATGAAACTGGAGCACCCGGCGAAAACCCACACAGTCCCAGGGAGAACGTGCAAACTCTTTACAGACAGCACCCATAGTCAGGATCGAGCCCAGGTCTCTGGCGCTGTGGGGCTGCAACTCTACCGCTGCGCCACCGTGCTGCCTTGAGATTAAGAGAAATATTTCTCTACTCAGAGAGCTACTTTTTAAAAAAAAAACTCCTTTATGCCTTTGACAAGCGCAGCGTTTCAAAGGAAATCTATAATCAGTAACACCATGAAGCACCTTGGAACATCCTGAATGTGGTATTACCATAAATCCTTCCCTCTGCTGAAGTGAAGAGCAGCTCATTAGAATTTTCTTCACTGGTCTTTAATGTAAATGACCAAGGACTATCGATAGTCCCCGCACCAGCTATGGTGACTAAATAATGAATAGAGTATTTGAAATGAAAGATAGACACAAAATTCTGGAGTAACTCAGTGTCTCTGGAGAACAGGAACAGGTGACGTTAAGAGAACAGGTGACGGCAGCATCTATGGAGCGAAGGAAATAGGCAACGTTTCGGGACGAAACCCTTAAGGAAATAGGCAACGTTTCGGGATGATTCCCTTAAGGAAATAGGCAACGTTTCGGGACGAAACCCTTAAGGAAATAGGCAACGTTTCGGGACGAAACCCTTAAGGAAATTGGCAACGTTTCGGGACGAAACCCTTAAGGAAATAGGCAACGTTTCGGGACGAAACCCTTAAGGACATTGGCAACGTTTCGGGACGAAACCCTTAAGGAAATAGGCAACGTTTCGGGCCGAAACCCTTAAGGGTTTCGGCCCGAAACGTTGTCTATTTCCTTCGCTCCATAGATGCTGTCGCACCCGCTGAGTTTCTCCAGCACTTTTGCCCACCTTCGATTTTCCAGCATCTGCAGTTCCTTCTTAAACATCAAGACCCTTCTTCAGAATTCTTCAGGATGAATCGCGGCCTGTTTCGGCAACTTGAATGCCCAGGAATAATGGCACTTACCGATAGACACAAAAACGCTGGAGTAACTCAGCGGGACAGGCAGCGTCTCTGGAGAGAAGGAGTGGGTGACGTTTCGGGTCGAGACCCTTCTTCAGACTACTCAAACGTCATAGACAATAGACAATAGACAATAGGTGCAGGAGTAGGCCATTTGGCCCTTCGAGCCAGCACCGCCATTCAATGTGATCATGGCTGATCATTCCCAATCAGTACCCCGTTCCTGCCTTCTCCCCATATCCCCTGACTCCGCTATTTTTAAGAGTCCTATCTAGCTCTCTGTTGAAAGTATCCAGAGAACCGGCTTCCACCGCCCTCTGAGGCAGAGAATTCCACAGACTCACCACTCTCCGACTAAAATTGGATAGGCATATGGATGAGAAGAGAATGGAGGGTTATGGTATGAGTGCAGGGAGGTGGGACTAAGGGAAAAAAAGTTGTTCGGCACGGACTTGTAGGGCCAAGATGGCCTGTTTCCGTGCTGTAATTGTTATATGGTTATATGGTTCTGTGAGAAAAAATGTTTCCTCGTCTCCATTCCAAATGGCTTACTCCTTATTCTTAAACTGTGTGGCCCCTGGTTCTGGTCTCCCCCAACATCGGGACCATGTTTCCTGTCTCTAGTGTGTCCAAGCCCTTAACAATCTAAAATGTTTCAATGAGGTTCCCTCTCATCCTTCTAAACTCCAGAGTGTACAAGCCCAGCTGCTCCATTCTCTCAGCATATGACAGTCCCGTCATCCCGGGAATTAACCTTGTAATCTATTCCTTTCGCCCCAGAGATGTTGCCCGACCCGTTGAGTTACTCCAGCTTTTTGTGTCTATCTTCGGTGTAAACCAGCATCTGCAGTTCCCTCCTGCACAGAGTATTTCAAATGGCTAGTTGTGTGAAAGATCGGGTCATGGATACAAAATCAGCCGGTGACTTCACAGGAATAAATTTGGAGGGAAATGAACAAGAGTTGTAATTCATGAGTTGTGGATTGGGAACCATCGACCTTTCCCGAGTCTAATACCTCCTATCTTACAGAAACATATAAAGGGATTGGACAGACTAGATGCAGGAAAAATGTTCCCCAACTTGTGGGAGTCCAGAACCAGGGGTCACAGTTTAAGAATAAGGGGTCGGCCATTTAGGACTGGGATGAGGAAAAACCTTTTCACCCAGAGAGTTGTGAATTTGTGGAATTCTCTCCCACGGAGGGCAGTGGAGGCCAGTTCACTGGATGTTTTCAAAAGTTAGATATAGCTCTAAGGGCAAAGGGAATCAAGGGAGAAAGCAGGGACGGGGTACTGATTCTGGATTCTGGTTCCACGCTCCCCTCCATTGAGTCTGTCCAAAGCAAGCGCTGTCTGCGGAGGGCGCTCAGCATCGCCAAGGACTGCTCTCACCCCAACCATGGACTGTTCACCCTCCTACCATCCGGGAGGCGCTACAGGTCTCTCCGTTGCCGAACCAGCAGGTCGAGGAACAGCTTCTTCCCGGCGGCTGTCACTCTACTCAACAACGTACCTCGGTGACTGCCAATCACCACCCCCTTCCCCCGGACACTTATTATCATTTATTCAAATCGTTTGCTATGTCGCTCTTCAATGGAGATGCTAAATGCATTTCGTTGGCTCTGTACTGTACACTGACAATGACAATTAAAATTGAATCTGAATCTGAACCTGAATGATCAGCCATGATCATATTGAATGATGGTGCTGGCTCGAAGGGCCGAATGGCCTACGCCGGCACCTGTTTCCTATGGTCCTGTGTTAACTCTGCTGAGGTTTACTGTCGGGTTCGTAGGTTTGTTCCTATCAGATGTTGAAGTACGTTAGAAAGTTGTGCTGCACCTCACTGCCTCTCTGTAACATTGGCTGCAATCTGGCTCTGTTCCAGTCTATGCTCTCTCTCTCTCTCTCTCTCCCCAGATGCATTCTGGCCTACAACTGGATGTTTTGGTTGCAATCTGCTGCAAGCTGTTTTGTGTTTCCTCGTAAATGATGATGCGCCCGTTATTTTGCCAAAACATATTTGCAAACAGAGACAGATCCTTACAAACGTCACCCATTCCTTCTCTCCAGAGATGCTGCCTGTCCCGCTGAGTTACTCCAGCATTTTGTGTCTATCCCTGATCTTTACAAAGACGGGTGACAGGTTTAAAACCAGCAACCTGAGGTAGGCACAGAGTGCTGGAGTAACTCAGCGGGTCAGGCAGCATCTATGGAGCTAAGGAAATAGGCAACGTTGTCTATTTCCAGAAGGGTTTCGGCCCGAAACGTTGCCTATTTCCTTAGCTCCATAAATGCTGCTGCACCATAACTCAGCGGGTCAGGCAGCATCTGAGGAGAACATGGATAGGTGGCGTTTCACAGAGTGCTGGAGTAACTCAGCGGGTCAGGCAGCATCTGTGGAGAACATGGATAGGTGACGTTTCACAGAGTGCTGGAGTAACTCAGCGGGTCAGGCAGCATCTGTGGAGAACATGGACAGGTGATGTTTCACAGAGTGCTGGAGTAACTCAGCGGGTGCAGCAGCATCTATGGAGCTAAGGAAATAGGCAACGTTTCGGGTCGAAACCCTTCCGGGTTTCGGCCCGAAACGTTGCCTATTTCCAGAAGGGTTTCAGCCCGAAACGTTGCCTATTTCCTTAGCTCCATAGATGCCATTTTTAACTCGGGGACAAGAGGGACTGAATGGTAGAGAGCATGTTGACTGGTTGCATCACGGTTTGGTTACTCAAAGCCCAGCAACAAAGGAGATTACAAAGCGTGGTGGGCAGTGCCCGGTCCATCGCGGTTATCTGTAGAAGATGCCGCCTGAGGCCCACACCATCCTGGCCACGCTCCCATTTCACTGAAGAGAAAGCAAAAAGCTGGAGTAACCCGCGGGAGCCATCACTTGTCGCAGTAGATGATGGTGGTAGCAGAATTAGCTCAGGCTACGTCTAGTTCCCAGCCCCGCCACGTGGACGTATCTGCTATGGGGCCTTTTGATTGCATTTAAGACAGGGATGTTTTGCACTAGTAGAAACATAGAAACATAGAAATTAGGTGCAGGAGTAGGCCATTCGGCCCTTCGAACCTGCACCGCCATTCAATATGATCATGGCTGATCATCCAACTACCTTCATTGGAGACCCATGATCAGTCTTTGCTGGACTTATCTTGCATTAAACATTATTCCCTTTCTCCTGTATCTATACACTGTGGACGGCTCGATTGTAATCATGTGTTGTCTTTCCGCTGACTGGTTAGCACACGCAACAAAAGCTTTTCACTGTACCTCGGTACACGGGACAATAAACTAAACTCAAACTCGATACAAAGTGCCGGAGTAACTCAAGGGCTCAGCCACCATCTCCAGAGAAATAGGGTGGGTGACGTTTCGGATCGAGACCCTTCTTCAGACGGAAACAAGGTCCTGACCCGAAACATCACCCATCCTTTTTCTCCAGAAATGCTGCCTGACCCGCTGAGTGACTCCAGCACTTTAGAAACATAGAAACATAGAAATTAGGTGCAGGAGTAGGCCATTCGGCCCTTCGAGCCTGCACCGCCATTCAATATGATCATGGCTGATCATCCAACTCAGTATCCTGTACCTGCCTTCTCTCCATACCCCCTGATCCCTTTAGCCACAAGGGCCACATCTAACTCCCTCTTAAATATAGCCAATGAACTGGCCTCAACTACCGTCTGTGGCAGAGAGTTCCAGAGATTCACCACTCTCTGTGTGAAAAAAGTTCTCCTCATCTCGGTTTTAAAGGATTTCCCCCTTATCCTTAAGCTGTGACCCCTTGTCCTGGACTTCCCCAACATCGGGAACAATCTTCCTGCATCTAGCCTGTCCAACCCCTTAAGAATTTTGTAAGTTTCTATAAGATCCCCTCTCAATCTCCTAAATTCTAGAGAGTATAAACCAAGTCTATCCAGTCTTTCTTCATAAGACAGTCCTGACATCCCAGGAATCAATGTTGGGGTTATTGATTTATTTAATTTTTTGGTTTAATATATGTTAATATATGATATATCCCTGGTATGTAGTCCTACCAGTGGTATGCATATTGAGTTCTCTAACTTCAAGTAACCCCGTATGCAACTGCGTAGGAATTTTGTTGTTCCATTCTCGATACCATATAACCATATAACCATATAACATTACAGCACGGAAACAGGCCATCTCAGCCCTACAAGTCCGTGCCGAACAAATTTTTTTCCCCTTAGTCCCACCTGCCTGCACTCATACCATAACCCTCCATTCCCTTCTCATCCATATGCCTATCCAATTTATTTTTAAATGATACCAACGAACCTGCCTCCACCACTTCCACTGGAAGCTCATTCCACACCGCTACCACTCTCTGAGTAAAGAAGTTCCCCCTCATGTTACCCCTAAACTTCTGTCCCTTAATTCTGAAGTCATGTCCTCTTGTTTGAATCTTCCCTATTCTCAAAGGGAAAAGCTTGTCCACATCAAGTCAAGTCAAGTCAAGTTTATTTGTCACATACACATACGAGATGTGCAGTGAAATGAAAGTGGCAATGCTCGCGGACTTTTCTGCAAAAGACAAACAACAAAACAACCAAACAAATTATAAACACAATCATAACACACATATTCTTTTACATAATAAATAATAGAAGGAAAAACGTTCTGTAGAGTTAGTCCCTGGTGAGATAGGCGTTTACAGTCCTGGGAAGAAACTCCTTCTCAACCTCTCCGTTCTCACTGCATGGCAACGGAGGCGTTGCCTGACCGTAGCAGCTGGAACAGTCCGTTGCAGGGGTGGAAGGGGTCTCCCATGATTTTGTTTGCTCTGGAGTTGCACCTTAACTCTGTCTAACTCCTTCAGTCTGAAGAAGGGCCTCGACCCGAAACGTCACCACAGCAACTCTGATACATCTGACAATTAAACATTTTCGACCACTTGCACATCACATAAACCGCAGAATCTTCTGTCTGGAGAAGAATCCTTGTTTCAGATTAAAATCCTCCACCATCAATTGCAAACTAGGATCGAGAAAATATGAGCATGTTTAGCTTGGAGACATTTCTCCTTTAGTTTAATTGCCTGTTAGCGGATGTTTGCCACTCACCTTTCCTGCCTTAGTGACTAAGAGGGGACTGCAAAATACTTTGGGAATATCGACGCAAGGGAATGCAGATGCTTTTTCGCAAATAAAAAGGCAAAGTGCTGGAGTAACTCAGCGGGTCAGGCGGCATCTCTGGAGAAAAGGAATAGGTGACGTTTCGGGTCGATAGACAATAGACAATAGACAATGGGTGCAGGAGGAGGCCATTCGGCCCTTAGAGTCATTCAATGTGATCACAGCTGATCATCTCCAATCAGTACCCCGTTCCTGCCTTCTCCCCCATATCCCTTGACTCCGCTATTTTTAAGAGTTCTGTCTAACTCCTTCAGTCTGAAGAAGGGCCTCGACCCGAAACGTCACCCATTCCTTCTATTCAGAGATGCTGCCTGTCCCGCTGAAAAGTCTCCAGCATCTTTGGTGGAAACCGGCATCTGTAGTTCCCTCCCTAAACCGATCAATTCACTTAGAAACATAGAACATAGAAATTAGGTGCAGGAGTAGAGGCCATTCGGCCCTTCGAGCCTGCACCATTCGCCATTCAATATGATCATGGCTGATCATCCAACTCAGTATCCCGTACCTGCCTTCTCTCCATACACCCTGATCCCCTTAGCCACAAGGTCCACACTTACGGGTGGACACTAGCTGCTGGCCTTGCTAACGGTGCCTGCTTCCCAACTAATGCTTCAATACATAAACATTCCTCTGCTGTTATTGTACATTGCCAGGTTTTTCAGGACTCAGATATGTGATTAGAATGAATAAGTAGGGAGGATCGCCAACTTATTACCAAGCGTTCACTTTCATATCGGGCTGTCAAGGAGATAATTAGGGAGTGTTTGCTGTCCAAATATAGATCTTAAAACACTTCCTTGTGTCTGATGGGTTTTATTGCATCCTAATTCCTCATCAATCTACGAAACGCATGAGAACTGTATTCCCTCATGCCCCATCTATCACACTCTGTGTTCATCTCATGAATCCAGAGACCACTTTAATCAATCTGCTTATGGTTTCAAGATGCTTTGGAAGTTGGCCTCCATTCATGGACTGGATTTAGAGTTAGAGTCACGGAGTGATACAGCGGCCCAGATGGCGTCCAGAGTGGCGCAAGATGGCGGCCAAGATGGCGGCAAGATGGCGCCCAACCCAGCGTGCCTTTCTTGGTTCTTGGTTTCTTGGTCCTCCAAAATATTCTAAATGGAATTTAAACTGGAGGTGGTCCCCCATTTCCCCCTCCCCCACACCTCCCCCCCCTCCCCTCTCCTCCCCCTCTCCATCTCCCTCTCCTCATCCCTCTCCTCCCCCTCCTTCTCCCACCCCATCCCTTCCCCCTCTCCCTCCACCCCCTTCCCCCTACCCCTCTGTCCCTCTTCCACCACTCCCCCTACCCCTCCCTCCCCACTCTTCCACGTCTCTCCCACTTACCCCACCCCTCTCCCTCTCCCTCCCCCCACCCCTCTCTCTCCCCTCCCTTCCCCCTCCCTCTCACCCCCCACCACTCCCCCTACCCCTCCGTCCCTCTTCCACCACTCCCCCATTCCCCACTACCCCTCCCTCCCTTGTCTGCTTGTCATTAGTCATTAGTGGAGCGGGCGGCGCCCGACTTCAACATCGGGAACCTGGGCGCTCCAAACCGGCGCGGCCTTTCGGCTTCGGAAACCGCGGCCTCCGGTAAGGAAGCGGCCGTTCCAGGTGGCCCAGCCACTGAGAGAGGACTCTCCCGACGCCGGGGCAGCAGACACCGCCCAGAACGGCCAGGGAACATCGGCCTCCGTGAGGCAATAGCGGAGGCCTCAATAGGCCTGACTTTGGGAGATTGGGAATGGGACTGGACATTGTGCCTTCCCCCACAGTGGTAACCATTGTGGGGGGGGGGGGGGGTGATTTTTTTGTGTGTAAGTGAATATTTTAGTCTGTGTCCAAGATGGCGGTCGGAAGGGAGAGTGGACGCTGGCGCGGTTTAGCTGCCGCTGCTCTCTCTTCACATTGTGTTTTGATTTTTTTGTCTTTGGATCGAATTCTGCTTTAATTTGTGTATTGGTGATGTCCTCATTATTTATTTTACTCCGATTATATGTTTTTTTACTCTTGTTAATTTCTGTAAGGTGTCCTTGAGACTTTGAAGGCGCCCACAAATAAAATGTATTATTATTATTATTATTAGTCTGCTCGCTCTACAAACATATTACAATCACTCCCCACTCTTAAATCTCTTTCCCCACAGCACCATTTATTCTCTGTACACTCGTAATTACGTCTTGTCTATCCGCTGACTGGATAGCGCGCAACAAAAGCTTTTCACGGTACCTCGCTACACGTGACAATAAACTGGACTGAACCATTCCTCGAACGTTAGTGTGGTCCCAAGCCGTCACTATCTCCCTCCGACAGCTCGTTCCACTCACCCAACC